>JAJPUD010018051.1:0-29681 GCA_023553655.1 Myrmecobius fasciatus
ATTTATGATCAATAAAGAGATAAACAAACAAACAAACAAAAAAAAAAACAAACAAAAAAAAGAAAATCCCACCTTCTACAGGAAGCCTTCCTAAGCCCCTCAATTCCAGTGCCTTCCTTCTGCTAATTATCTCCTGTTTATCCTGTACATAGTTTGCTTTATATAGATTTGTCTCCATGTTGTCTCTCTCATTGATTGCAGACTCCTTGAGGACAAGGACTGTCTTTTGCCTCTTTGTATCCCCATTGCTTAGCACAGTATCTGGCATATAATAATTGCTTTAATAAGTATTTGATTGATACATAGTACATTCTTGATATATAGTAAGCATTTAATGTTTATTGATTGATTGGTTGATTTTTGCCTGTGATAAGCCAGTTACAAATTGAACATTTTGTTGGCCTCCCTCTTACTACCATCTTATATTTTTACCTTGTGGTCTTGTCTAACACTTCTTTTTGAATATTTTTGTAATTAAATTTACAAGAATTTTAATTTCCATCATCTCCCCGAGTATTTAAAATAAACAATTTACTCTTTAATGAAACACATAGTAATTTTTTAAAGTGAAGAATATTTTTGTATGCACATACCCATTCCAATTGAACAGCTGTCTAAATTTGAATTTTTATATGTTCAGTTGTCGTAAAGCAAAACATGTCCTTTAAGTAAAGAAGCTGCTGTATTTGTACCATTGCACTAGATTTTGTGAGGTATAAAGAAAAAAAAAAATCTGTCAGTTTCTATCTTCAAGGCAAGTAGGAATTGGGAAGATGAAATAAACACAGCTTTAAAGAAATGGGAAGGAATATGAAACAGGCATACAACTGATTGTTGTACTTTAACACAGTCACCTTGATAAGTCATATATTTAGTCCAGTGATACTCAGTATACTTTTGGAACGTTTAGGAATCACCAGAACCGTACATTTAACATTTCTTGGTATTGCTTAACCAGGAAATGGCTGTCTATAGTGCTGCATTCAGTATATCCCTTGGACATATTTTAATGCTATCACACTGATAAGTCTCCATACATTATGCTCTTCTTCCCCTGCCTGGCTTTCCCACTTTTATTAGCTTTCTCATTTACTGCTGCTGGATTTGCTGTAAATATATTAGGAGAGGTGATCTGTCTACTTTAGTTTGTAAAGTGACTGGTGTAACTATAGGGGAATATACCTTTGATATTCCATAATGTCTATAGTTCTACTTTGGTACTACTTTTTATTCAGGTAGGGGATTTCACTTTCCCCCAGGCCATTGATGGAGAGCAGTGTCATGTTAAGGTATCTTATTTATTTGCAGCTGACTAAGCTATGCAATACAGAGTTCAAAGAATCAATACATCAGTTTTTTGGCCTGCCATACAGAACTATTTCCTATGGAGTTTAGAGACTTATATTCTGACTTCTGTTTCAGTTATATCTTAATAGGATAACATTCTAGTCCAAATAGCCTCTTAGTAGCATTATAACTATTAGATGTTTCTTTCCTGGGAGAAGTATTACATTTCTTTTAGAGTAGGAGTTATTAAAACTTTTCTTGTGTCACAGACCCTTTTGATAATCTACTCAAATTTATGGACTCCTATTTAGAATAATGTTTTATGATGCATAAAGTAAAACCCTATGTGTGCAGGTAGTTGGTCTCAGATACATAGTAGCTGGGTGACTCAGGGCTAGTCACTTAACTCTGTTTGCTTGAGTTTCCTCTGTAAAATGAACTAGAGAAAGAAATGGCAAATCATTCCAGTATCTTTGCCAAGAAAATTCCAAATGGGGTCATGAAGAGTCAGACATGACTGAAAATAACTAAACAATCAAAACCCCAAATAAGAGTTATGCTTAACATAAAAAAACATAGGATTACAAAAAAACCCAGTTATTTTAAAATATAGTTATTAGCATATTTTAAAAATAAGAACGTGGATCATGGATTTTAGAGTTTGGCAAAACTCTAAATTCATTTGGTCTTCAGTTAATGTGTCTGCTAGAAACGTGTATCTCAATATGAGTGTGACCATGACATATGCCTGCTTATAGAAATCAAGAAAGTCCCTATTCCCCATAGGACATGTTTCTAGAGAATTTAGTGCTAGCTATAGGACATGTACAAAAATTGTTGAAAGTTACTAATCCCACCAAATGAACTTATTTTTATTTCTTGTATACACTTTTATGTTCTCAGATCCTGGCCAAGGTTTTATATTCTCCATTGAATCCTGCATAGACCTTTCTGTACCAAACAATAGATTATAATCCTTCCATATTCTAGTAGACTCTTTGATGACTTGGTTTTGCCAGAATGTTTCAACACCTAGTGGCCGGCTTTCTGTGATGAATCTCCTCAAATTTAGCTTAATTGGTTCTCAGACAACAATGTAGTCAAATCATTTTATCTGTAAATAAATTCTTTCCAGCTTCAAAGAGTCTGGCAAAAATTCCAGGCTGCTAGCAAAAACCTGTAAGAACCCAGGGTCACCTCTGTATTACAGTTAGACATAGGAATATTCCTTTAGTAGAAGACTGTAATTAAAATTCAAATAATAGCAGAAGATAGGGATATGAGATGTCAAAAGGCAAGAGTACATGTTACGTTACATTAGATGAGTGCTGCGTGTGGGCTGAAGTTGTCTTAGAAGGCTTTGTGGAAGAGCAGGGACTTGAGGGAGGTCTTAATAGGAGGATTTTAGATTAGCAGAGGAAGCATGTTAGACTTGACAGGTGATTCGAATAGTGTGTTTGAGAAGCCAAGACTTATTTGGGAAATAATTTAGATATCAGTTTGTCAAGGGGAGTTAATAGTAGGACATAGGTTGGTGCAAATTGATGAGGATTCTAAGGTACCATGAAGTTGAATTTCATTCTAAACATAGCAAAGGACCTACTGGAGTTTCTTAATAAAAGACCAATATCTTGGAAGTGGCTTTTTAGGAAGTCTAATTTCATGTTGATATACTAGATAGATTGGATGGCAGGTGAATGAGAAAGAAAACAGTGTGAAAATATTTATATGTGTTAAAAGTACCTTATGATGACCATTATCTGGTCTATGAACATGATTTTGCATTTGGGTTACAAAAGGAAAAGAAGTTTCTTCCAGAGTTTATTTAGCATAGTGCCTGGCACATAGTAAGCACTTAATACATTTTTGTGGACTGTTCAATTTCATTTTTTTTATCATGTTTTATTTTTCATATTTTCAAAACTGAAAATGTATGAGAATAATTTTTAAAATTGGAGTTAAATTTAACATGGAAAGCTTTCAGAAAGGAAACAAAAGGAAAATTATACCAATAAATTTAAAAATCAGTTACATAAAATTGAAACCAAAATGGTACATTAGATTTCTAGAGAAGCAGAGGAGTTAAAGCTAAAAAACTTACAGGATACAAATTAAATAAGGAATCAAAAAGGTAGGGATTACCCTCATTAAGGAATAGGACATAGCAAAATTTCACTCCTTTGCTGACCTGGGTCAGGCGTAGGATCTGTGAAGAGGTGAGGCCAAACGTTTCACACTTATTAAGAACCACTACAAATCTGAGAAGGATTTTGTGAAAAGGAAGCCAACTGACCATTTTATATTACTTATTTTCTGCTGTCTAGGAGATGTTAACTTTAAGGTTATATAATTGTCATCATTTTATTCTGGTAAAAGTATAAGGTTTTAAATATTGGAAAAGATTTCATGGAACAGATATATAAGATCTTAGTAGATAGGCATTCCAGGAGTTTCCTTAGAAATTAAAAAATGTATATAATATATATTCCTATTCTTTTCAGCTTAAAACCATTATGCCGATCCTTTTCTAAGAGTACTGAAGCAAAGTATAAACCACTTGGAATGTTGAAGAGAACCAGAACAACATACCTTGAGTCAGGTAAAGGGAATATGGGTTCTCAGTGCCTGAGGAAGGTTGTATTTTTTTGGCATATAATTTGGAAAGGAAATAGGATGTAGTAGTTATTTACTTTTCTTGAAAAAAATAATTTTGTCTACATGTTTTTTTCTATAATGTAAGAACTAAATTGGATCTTTTTTTTAAGCTTATAAACATGTTATGAGGATAAATGTTTACATTTTTTAGTGCTTTGTATTTCTTGAAAATAAGCACAGAAAAATGACCAAGGAAATGTGGAGTTATATATTGATAGATATCATCCATTAACTATGTGATTATTAACTAACTTGTGCAATCATTGGTAATTTATGTATTAATTTTTAAAAATCACTTCTAGTTTGGTTGAACTAAAATAATACAAATGATACTTTAGGTCTTCCTCTTTATCTTTAGTGCCATTATACAGTCAAATAGAGAAGTGGGTTAACTTTGAAGCAAAATGAAGAATTTTAGATTCTGAACTGAATTGGGTATGATCCTCATTAAAAAAAAAATCCTATTGCTTTGATGCATAAATGTTTTAAACAGAACTTTGTTTATATAAGAAAATACTTTTGAGCAAAAATACTTGAAGCTCAGTTGTAATTAAATTTCACCTATCACTTTGAGGAATGATCTCACATTGTTTTCTATTTTTAGTTTTTCTACTAGTTTAGAAGAATACCCGAGAATACTTTATCCCACATTTCTCTTAAACCCAGTGTAAACTAAACCAGCAGTACATATTAATAAGCTGGCAGTATTAACAAATTGTGATGCAAAAATGTTATGGAGCTAGATTGGTATAAGAAACTAAAGTAAATGTAAAGTCAGATATCAAAGAAAAAAGCAGTATCTTGATAAATGGGGTAGTTTTGTGAACAGTAGGTGAATATCTTAAAGAAGTAGCTAAACAAAGTTGCAGGATACAAAATAAATCCACATAAATCATCAGCATTTTTATATATTACCAGTAAAGTTCAGCAGCAAGAGGTACAAAAAGAAATTCCATTCAAAATAACTGTCGATAGTACAAAATATTTGGGAATTTATCTGCCAAGAAACAGTCATGAACTATATAAATTAAACTACAAAACATTTTGCACACAAATAAAGTCAGACCTAATCAATTGGAAAAACATCAAGTGTTCATGGGTAGGCAGAGCGAATATAATAAAAATGACAATACTACCCAAACTAATCTACTTATTTAGTGCCATACCAATCACACTCCCAAGAAATTATTTTACAGATCTAGAAAAAATAGTAGCAAAGTTCATTTGGAAGAACAAAAGGTCAAGGATTTCAAGGGGATTAATGAAAAAAAAAAAGGCAGATGAAGGTGGACTTGCTGTGCCAGATCCAAAACTATATTATAAAACAGTGGTCATCAAAACCATTTGGTACTGGCTAAGAAATAGAGTAGTTGAATAGGATAGGATCACAGGACAAAATAAATAAAAAAAAATAAAAAGAAGTAGCTAAAACTTGAATCTTGCTGACAATACAAAAGTCAACTTCTTTATACATGATAGCTAGTAAGAAATCTACAAATGTAAAATTGTTAACATTGGTAATTTATTAAAGTGAATAAAGCATTTGGTGCTGGAAAAGAACCATTAAAGGTCATCTACTTTAGAACTGTCAAACCCTTAGGTTGTATTGTGGCTGTTTACACTTGATCACAAATTAATATGTAATTGGGAAATATTTAACAAAATTAATTAATATGTAGTTTTCTAAATCACTACACAGCCATAGGTATTCTTATGTATGATTTAGTGGTCCTGTGTCTATTTGAGTTTGATATTACTGAGCTAGTTTAACTCCTATATTTGCTGAATGTTAGAAAATATTTTATCCTCAGTCTTATTTAGTCATTGTAGGTTAACCTATTTAGCACCTCAAACTTTTGAAGTTTCTTTAAGTATGTCTTGTTTCTACTCTCAACTCTTGCAAAAGTCTGGGTCAGTGAATTCTGATAGAGGCTGGGAGTATGTGTTTGATTTTCAAGATACTTTTAATACCTTTAATTAGATATATCTCTGGTTTTAAAATATATTTAATTTGGCTTCATCACATATCACCAATTTTAAAACTTGCAGGTAGGGCTTATTAATATTTATAATTTAAATTATAGGCTTAATGTTGTCTGTTTAATCAGCCAGTCAACCAGTCAGTATTTATTAAGCATTCACTATACAAAGTACAAGAGTAATGGAGATATAAAAAAGTAGGCTCTAGTTGAGATAGAGCATATGCTCAAAATTCTTATATCTTAATTCAAAACATGTCATTGTAAAAGTGACAGTTGTAGTTAAGCTATTTGAGTTTTTTAAAAAAAATTGTAGTGCAATAGAAATCACATAATTCACAAAGATATGGTCCTGTGCTTCAAAATTTTCTAAAAGAGCTAGGCAAGTAGTATGTATAAAGTGGCTTTTACTCTTTATAAAAGAGAGGATCTTTAAGATGCCTTAGATTATGAGTTCAGCTGAATGCCTTACACAATAAATTGTGACCTAATTTTTGTGAACCTCTCCCTTCACTATTTTTTTCCCTGGGTGGTGTTGGGGTGGACAGAGGATGAAGATGAAGATCTCTTTGATGATTCTCAGTTAATGCCTTTGAGACACAAGATCCCAAATCAACAGTCTTTCCAGCATCTATTACTTTCTCCCAAACCTGAACCTCAACAATGTCCAGGAGAACCGAAGCTGAACATAGCAAGCTGCAGAATAGACAGTGTGGAGTGTTCTCTTTTGACAAACTTTGTAGACTGTGAGGAATCCAACAGTGAGGATGAGGACCAATCTGAAACTGCAACTTCTTTTTATGGGGATTTGAATTCTCTTCCATTAGAGCAACAGGAATTGGATGTGGACATACCAGAGTGGAAAATATTCTTTAAAAATAATGCTGATATTCCAGATGATGGTTCAGAAAATTTAATTTCTTCCACAGAGGCAGGTACTTCCCAGTCACCAAGACTTTTCAGTGATTCTGATGGAGATTCAACTCATATCTCCTCACAGAATTCTTCTCAATCCACACACATATCAGAACAAGAAAGTCAAGGTTGGGACAGCCAATCAGATACTATTTTGTTATCTTCTCAAGAAAGAAATTGTGGTGACTTTACTTTTTTTAACAAAAGTGGCTCCCGAGTCAAAGAGCTTGTCACCACATGCCAATTGGAACAAAATATTTCTGGTCCAAAAGACATTTCCTCTGATTTGAAAGGCAGAGCTCAAGATGTAAATATAGCTTCTATTTCTGGAGGAACAACTACAGTAAGTTGTGAAAAGTATGCAACTGAAGAGGAAAAAAATCTGTTAAATCTTAGCACAAGTGTGGATTCTCAGAGCTCCTCAGACTTTGAAATACCTTCAACACCAGATGCTGAATTTCCTAAACAGGAGCATTTACAACTTCTATATGCAAAGTTGGCAACAGGTGAAAGTATAGTAATTGAAAGAAAGCATAGTACATCCAGTTCTTAAATATTATAAATTTTCAGTCAAAATACAAAGGCTCCCTTAGAGATTTTATGAAATAGAAAAAAACCCAAAACTTTAAAAGTATTCCAGAATAATTGTTTTAGAAGCTGATTAGAAAATGAGGACCTAGAAGAAAATGTTATGAGATACTAAGTGGCTGAGATTATGTACATTTTTAAGAAATAAATTTTATTTTTTAATGAGCAAAAATGCAATTTTTTTCCTCCTTTCCCTTTATCCTAATCCCATTGATAAAGAAGGAAAAACAAACGTGTGAGTTCTTTACCTCTCTTGTCGGGTGGTGAGTACTAGTATATTTCATTCATTATGATTTATGAATTCATGGTTATTACATTGATCAATTTCTAAATCTTTCAAAATTTTAGTGTTAATGTTCATTTCATTGCATCAGTTCATAGAAGTCTTCCCAAATTTCTTTGAAACCATCCCCTTGTTTCTATGTTTTCTCATGTTTGTATATTCCAACTTGTTCAGCTATTCTCCAGTTGATGGGTACCTTTATACTCCCTTCCCCTATTCCAATTTCTTATTCTTCGCCACTGCAAATAGAGCTATATTTCATGTCCTTAGAGTTTGTTTTGCTTAGGATGAACCCCTCTCTTAATATGCCCTGTATCCTATTCCCTTCTCTATTCTCTTGAGTGAAATGTATTTGTCCCATATAATGTGCATATATTCTTCCCTTTTTTGATCAGTTCAGAGGAGTTTTAAATTTCAGCTATTTTCCCTAGGCCTATGTAGATGTCTATTTGTATATCAGATGAGAAAAGAGCCATTTTTAGGCATTCTGTCTAATGACTTCCCCATGATCTCTGATGGTGGTTAGGGTTTCCAGGGGCACACATGTATCACCTTCCTGTATTTGAATGTTGCATAGCTTTGCAGGGTAATTGCTTGAACACTATCTTTTGCCTTCTGGATTATTGTATTCCAAGCTTTTTTTTTTTTTTTTTTTTTTTAATTGACTTGTTCTGGCTATTTTTTTTTCTTTTTGATAGCTGTAATATTCTTGGGAGTTTTCATTTTGAGTTTTAGAAAGTGACCGGTGTATTTACATGTTGCCCTTTTAAAAGATTTTAGTTCAAGTTCTTGAAATGATTCTTAAATTATCACTATTCATGGGGCAGCTAGGTGGCGCAGTGGATAGAGCACCAGCCCTGAAGTCAGGACGACCTGAGTTCAAATCTGGTCTCAGACACTTCTTAGCTGTGTGATCCTGGGCAAGTCACTTAACCCCAATTGCCTCAGCAATTGATCTGATCCCATCCTGACAGCAAGAAGGGATCACAAAAACCTCCATTCTGGTGGAAGGCTAAGCTCTGGCAGCCTGGCAAGAGCCTGGCAGGAGGCCCCATCCTCTACCTTCCCAAAGAATAAAGAGATTTCCCTGTCATGAATCCCGGCATTGTGATTCGCTATAACCACACAACTTTGGCAAATTAGCTCAGGATTGGCTGTAGGAGTAGCAGGGCTGGGGGACAATATTCCACGATAAGCCCCCTCCACCTGGGCTTCTGAAGGCTAAGCCCACGACACACAGACCAAGGCCATCTGCTGCCCATGGATCAAGGGGCACAGACCGTGGCTCGCCAGGTAAGAGAGTCATCGTCAGTCCTGTCCCTGCTGCCAAACCACAGGCATCACTGAGAAAAAGGAGAGAGGCTCGGTGATAATTTTTTTTTTTTTTTGCTTTATCACTATTCAGATCTGGTTTTTTTTATTAACTTTAACATTTGTTTTATCAAATCATATTTCATAGTTTGATTCAATGAGTTTATACATGTCACACCGTTGCTTCTCTATTCACTTAAGTAGCTCTCATTTTCCATTTATTTTCCTTCCAGTGCTTTTATGAAAACTTTTAAAAATCCTCCTCTCTAGGAAACTCTTGAACATGTACCCAAGCTGTTTTTGAGGGTTTGCTTGTCAGTGTTTTGGAGGCAGTTTGTCTTGGGTGTCTCTATCATTCTAATAGCTTAAAAAGTTTTGTTCATTTTTTTCTAACCTACTTCCTGGCTTTAGATTTTAAGGCCAGCTTCTATGTACTTGTGGAAGAAATGTCCGAGCTGGTCCCGTTGCTGATTTCTTGGGAGTAGTGTTTGCTGTTGGAGGATCTCAGTGACAGCTTTGGCCCAGTGCCCTTGAAGTGATTTGATCCAGGGCAAAGTCTGATTATTGCTCTTATCTGACTAATGCCAAGTTCCTGGCCTGGCTTTGAAGAATAGGCCTGTGGATTTGTTTTATCTGGAGTTTCAGCAGATTGTCGATGGACTTAAGTCACTATGACTTAGCTGAAAAGCTCTGCTGGTTCCCTTTGGTCTGAAATTCCTGCCCAAGTTATTCCTCTATGGGTTCCAGACTGGACTAGATGCTGGAGACCCCAATTTGCTCCTAAATTAGGCCTCACAGACCTGCTGCTTATTAACTAATCTTGCTCCCAATACATGGCCTAACTTGGGAGACTCCTAACCCTGGAATAGCACCCTTAGGCACAGGTCTTCTTCACACTTTGCTTTGGATCCAAGACCTGGAACACACCAGGAGGGATAGATCTGTTTTTTTTTGTACTTGGTCTTATAACCTACACAAATGTAGTGATGGTTCTGGTATGTCGTCTTGCCCTCTCCCTTCACTGGAATGCTATGAATAATGTGATCTTGCCTTTATGTATACTTTTATTTGAAACATCTAATTTCTGATGTTTTCACATTTTTTTAAAAGGATTTCAGTTGATTTTTATTTACCAAGACATCAACTCTGATAGTTTTTTTTTTGTAGTTGGCCATCCAGCAAAATGAAATGGGAATGAAAGTTTGAGATTTTTCTTAAGTAGAATATTAGAAACATGAAGTTTATATAAACTACCACTGCTTCCTTACCTTTTGGGAGTTGCAACAAGTATTCCTGCTAATATTTTTAAGCTGAGTAGATCATGCTATGTGAGCATCAAACTTACTATGAAGGCTGAGCCTACATGAACAGAATTTGTTACAACAAAAACTTAAAATCAAATTAATTTGACATTTGATAATAAGCATAATTATTGTATGTGTGGATAACTGGATACAAGTGTTCAGAACTTCACCTAAATGTCTATAATATTAAGTGTTAACAAAATGAAACTAGCAAGCTGAAAAGAACAGTTTTGAAACCTTTCTTAGGACCCTTGAATCCATCCATTACTAAGGAGGAATCTAGACAGTAAGTCTGTTTCTTTCCCTAAGTATTGGAACCCAAGATAGAGTAGCTATTATAGTCTCAGGTGATATTTAATAGGTCAAAGCAACCTTTTTCCTGGTATGGAGAAAGTTGTTTTTCTCCATTGAAGAAAGACTGAGCAGGGTGGTCTGAATCTCAGGATCTGTAAAAAATTTATGAGGAAATTTTTTCTTTTTAACATTAAGGAGGCTGCCCCTGATTGCTCCCTTCTCTAGTCTCTCATACTTTTTGGGGGACCTAATCTGTGAATGTATTGTTATAGTTATGTATTTGCTGCCCATTTTTTAAATTTACAGATTCCTGGAGGGCAGGACAATATTTTAACAATGTTCTCCTAGCATAATACATGAAATTAGGGATTTTAACAAATATAAAGTTCAACCAAGAACAAGTTAATGACCTAGTCAAAATAAACATTAAAGTAGAAAAATAAAGATGATATAACACACAAGAAGTAGTAATAATTCCAATCCTAAATAAAATGTTGATTCTGAAAAACAAAAACAGGGACTGTAATTGTGAATTAACTGATATGAGGAAATCCTCGAAGAGTAATCACTGCTAGTTTCTACCCGTGCAGACTGATATGTTTGCAACCTTTATTATTAAAGAGGTATCTAGAGTACTGAGAAGTTGAGTGATTTTCTCAGGATTGTATGGCATAGCCAATATGCATGGGACTTCAACCCAGACTTGTTTGTTGGCTCCAAGGTCAGAAATGGATAAAAGAAAAATCATTTTAGAGACATTTAACATTTAACCTACAATTAGATCAGTAGAACCCTTGAATCACTTTAACCAAGGCTTGCTCTCACTGCCAAGTAAATAAGACAATGTCAGGAGGCAAAATAGGATTAGAATACAAGTTCTTTGTCAGACATTACAGAGGTTCATGGCAGAATAATATTAGGATTGTTGCCTCACAAAACATCAAAAAGCACTTGAAAAAATTTGCAGAAAGCTTTAGTAAGAGACAGTAGCAAAGCTAAATTCTTAGAGAATTTTTAGGTAAACCAGAAAAGGGGGGGGGGGAGGAGTTTGTGTGTGTGTGTGAAACCAAAATAGGACAGATCTGCCAGAATTTGAATTGGTAGAACAAAATGTGACATACTATAATCAAAAAAAAAAAAAAAATTACCCAACGCAATCACAGAGGTAACATTCATGTCAGGGCATAAAAATATGACCAGCCTACTAAGCGATTTCCCACTATCATGATTTTCTGCCTGAAGTCCATATGGATTGAGGGAATAAGGGTTACCCACAAAAGTTATTCTGAAGGGTCTATAAAATCAAATGAGGGAAAATACACCTTTATTTCAACACAGTTGATTTCCTTTTTAATCCTTATTTTTATCCATTTAAAAGCATTCTTCTGAGAATGTGTTTTTACCAGAGTACCATAGAGGTCTATGATACAAAAAAATGTTAAAGATCTCTGTTTTATTATCAAGGAATACTATAGTACCTGTTCAATGAACTATGTAGCCATGCAGAATGTATTGAACAAAAACTGAGTGGATAAAAGGTGTGTTGGCCAGATTTGACTTGTGATTAGTTGCATGGACAAACCATTTTACTGAATATATTCATCAGTCATGTATCTTAGGCACGGAAGATAAAATGGATACAAAAATGAATAGGAAAAAGTAGGTTAATGTGAAATTATTGGAAACTGTTCATCTGCGAGTCATGAATATTCAAGTTGAACTCTGGCTCTGCCACTTTTTACTTGTCTTTGCAAGTATCACCTAATCTCTCTGGGTCTTAGTTTCCTCATTTGTAAAAGGAAAAGTGTTAAGACTAGATGCTCTCCAAGATGTTTTCTAACTCTAAATATATGGCACTTAGAAATTGTGCAGCATTTTCAATGACTCAAGTTATTTCCTAAGACAGAAAGCTAACTTTTAAACACCATCATGGTAAGGCTACATATGACTTATCGTGGAAAAAATTTTTTAAAAAAATTATAGATAACACAAAAGCAATGCAAGAGACATTACCAATGTCTTGTATGCAAGAAGTGGGAAAAAGCGTTATTAAAGTCATTTATGACTGCAAAAACAAGTCCATTATGTAGCAAAAATCTGGAATAATATTTAACTATTTTGCCATACTGACACCTATGAAATTTAAGAAGCTAGAGAAAAAACTCAAGAGTAGTTGAGATCAAGAGGACTTCCATGTCTTTCCGTAGGAGGATATGGATAATAATCTATTGAAATCTTTCAGTGTCTCATCATTATGTGGAATTGATCCTGGGATCTCAAAGCTTGGTGGAAGAGATCATATGGTAGAAAGATTTCCAATACAGAATCCTTAATAGAAAGTATGTCTTTTATCCAAGGATTGGTCTAAATTTGGAGAGACTAACCAATACATTGGCCACAAGGTAATTAATTTTAAGCTTCACTGACCAATGACAATCTGCTAAAGCATATAGGACTCAGTTTTATGTTACTGGAGGAAGCACTGCTATAAGAAAATCACAGATCCTTGAAGTACTGAAAAAAGCAAAATTTATACAGAATGTGAAGGCATAGATAAGATTGTGATTTGCATGGAGGAAGGGGAACCCACATCTCAAAAAGGAAGACTAAATCCCACTTTCTCTTTCCCTTTTCTTTACTAGGAACAAGGCTGCAGGAAAGTGGAACAGTATAACTTAAAGTACATCTCCCCCACACAACCTGCAACTTGAAACCTCAATAGATATGTAACCTTATTGATAGTGATTCTTCCAATGGTGCAGATGGTAGCTCATTTATGCCTTTCCATTCTATGCAATTCTTGTCCATGACCTTTTGTAAAGGATCTTAATGTACCAGAGGCTGTCCTCTTGTAACATACTATAGATACCATATTTAATTCTTTCTTTTACTATATAACTATTTCATCTCCCTTTCAGCATGTTTCCTTTCCTGGATATCTCTGGGCAAATCACTGTTAGTTATATGTTGCAGTTTATCCCTATCATAATTACTTTTTTGGGTTACCATATTTTTGATCCATCCGGGCCTATGGTATTCCATTATTCATAGGCAGTAGTCACCATGAAGCATTACGGAGACTACTGATCTTTTTTAAAAATGAGATTTTGTTTCAGGTAACGCTCTTCCTATTTAATTTTTGCTGAAATTTTACTATTAGAATTCACTTAGGGTAATGAATCTAAAAACAAGAAATATTTATTATTTGACTAGTATATAAAAACCATTATGCTAGGCTTTAAACATAGAAAAAATATACATACATACATAATCCTTACTCCTCAGAATTTTTTTAAAATCTATTTGGGTTGAATTATGAAACATTTATGTCTTATGACAGGGATAAAGAAGATATCAAGACATTGCTCGAGAGAAGTTGAGGGCAGAGAAATTGCTTTCAGGTAAAATTCAGGGAGATTTTCATAGAGAAATGAGCATCTGAATTAGTTCTAGATAGAACAGTATTTGATTAGGCAAAAATAAGGGGAAGTCTACAAGAAGGTTGGATGAGAAATAGAACATCTAGTAGATTTAATCTGGCAGAAGTGTTAAAATACATTAAAAAAGTATGAAATAAAAAGGCTATCATGTTACATAATAGCCATATCATGAAACCATATCATATCAATATGTTAAGTCTTTGGATTCTAGCCTAGAGGCAGTCATTAGGGAACCATCTGACAGTTGAGGGAAAAAAAAAAAAAAAAAAAAAAAAAGATCTGAGAGTAAGGGTAGGGCAATGAATTAGTAGAGTATTACAAAATCTTAGGGAAACAGAACCAGAACTAGGTTCTTGATGATGGCAATATGACTGAAGACAGCATAATTTTAATGTTGGATATTGCCTGGCAAAATGGTGATGCCATTAAAAAAAAAGTAGGAAATGCAGAGAAAATATTATGCATAGTTGTTTGAGGTACTAATAAAATACAAGAAGTCTCCAACATTTGATGTCAGGACTTAGTCGCAGAAAAAATAGGCTAATATAAAATAGGATTTGCTAGTTATCTGCATAAAGGTGACAAGTGAAAGGAGAGATTATACAGACAGAGGAAGTCCAAGGACAAAAGACTGGGCAACAGCCCCTTTTAAGGAAAAATCCTAGAGAAAGAACTTGAGGTGTCAGAAAAACCAACTAAGAGTATTGCCACAAAATAATAATAGCTAGCATTTATATAATGCTTTAAAGTTTGTAAAACATTTTGTAGATATCTCATTTTATTCTCATAATAACCACCTGGGAGGTAGGTGCTATTATCTCCGTTTTACATATGAGGAAACTAGTATCTGAGACAGGTTCTGAATTTATGTCTCTGACACATCCATTTTATCACCTAGCTATCTCTAACCATACAAAGTGTCAAAGAAAAGGCTGGTCAGCAATGTCAAATTATACACAAAGAACAAAGAAAATGAGAATTCGGATCTTGGTAATTAAGAAGTTGATAATGAAGTTCAAACAACAGCTTTAGGTACTTCAATCTATTAAGGCATCAGTGTGAATTCACTTAATCATCTTAGCTAAGATAACTTGCTGGATAGGAATAGCAGGGAAAATAGGGTAAATTTGGACTATGGGTCACTGTAGAAGAAAACTGGATGTTTTATGTGAGAAAGATTTTAAGAAAATCAAAACAGCAAAAGGATGGTAGGTATTGAAAATGGAAAGGGCGTACAGGAGGCGGTGAAAAGGGGAAAGAGGGAACCTAAGTTTTGCCTAAGACAGTCTTACCTGTTTTGTAATGAACATTTTGATTATCTTGAGTTGAATATAATTGAGACTTCTGGCCTAGAAATTTAACAGCTTAACCATTCCCATCCCAAACTGGGAGAGAAAGACTCACCTCCCTCCCAAAACCTGCGTGTTTCCTTTGAGGTTTGTGTCTCCTCTTTAGTTCACATGTTACTACTATAAGTTACCTCTATAGTCACACGAATAGTAATGGGAAGCATTGCAAGAAGAATACTATCTTGTAGAAACCAAACATAGTTTTTTATGTATAAACTAAGGATTCTTCTGTATGCCCTTTCATGTACCTTGAGAATACTACTGTATTTCTCATATGAATTTAAACATATCCATAATCTGGATCACTTCCCCTTACTGTATCACATAAAAAGTGGTAAAAAACCACTTTTTAGAAAAATACTGAATAATTTAGTAAAAATTGGGCCTCATTAAAAGCAACTAACTGGCATAATGAATAAAGCATTTCCTAGAGTCAGAAAAACCAGAGTTCAAATCTGACTGATTTAGTTACAAACGCTATGACTGGGCAAGTCACTTATGTCTGTTCAGTTTCTACAACTGTAAAACAAAGGTAATAACTCCTAAAACACAGTATTCTTATGAGGCTCAAATGAGATATTTATAAAGTATTTTACTATCACTTATAATACTATAATTTTAATTGTATGTCTGTTTTCTTTCCCAACACATTTTATCTCCTATGCCAACCTCACTTTTAAGTCATCAAGAATTAAAGTACACAGTGATTTAATTTGAAGGTTCTTTTTGGAGTTTTAAAAAATCTTTCTACTCCATTGCCCACAATAACTGCTTCCCTATAAATTCTGTTTCCTTAATAGTAATTTTTTTACTTATTACGAACAATGTAAGGTAAGGTCACTTCCCCTAAAATGTTCCTCTTTGCCCTTGGGCACAACTCCTTTGAATTTTTGTGAATAGAGATTATATCATTACTTATATTTTTATCCTAGCTGTCTGACTGGCACATAGACATAGTACACGCTTAATACTTCATTGACTTTTCAGTTAAACCTGCAAACCATAATTCATTGGGTGACAACTTCCTTATATCTTTTGGTTATGTTTATAGCATGAAAAAAATGTCAGTTCAGAATATCCAGGCTGATGTGTTGAAACATATAGGTCAGGATCAAGAAATGAAGGAGGTTAGAATTAACAGACTACACACACCAAAGCCTCATGCCCACACATCCAAGAATGCTTCCTCCCTTCTTCCCCCAAAAAGGGAATTGGAAAGCATTGCAGGGCAGAGGTGTCAAACTCAAAAGGTGGAACCATATTAAAATGTGACTGAGCAAGGTGTAACAAGTTAAGTAAAAAGTACAATATAATTTGTTAATTTGTGTTTTTTTTTAAGCCAACATGTGGCTAATAGGATCCATTTCTATTTGAATTTGACAATACTGCTTGAAGAGAATAAACACTACATAATCCAAAGGAAAAGAAGTTAACTGTGTTTTAACAGAGAGGAGGTGCTTGGTTTCCAATATGGAAGACATTTCTGAATCATCTATTTATATAGTTATATCATCCACTTAAAAAACAGAAAAATCATAAGTGACATCACATTAGAAAAGAAATTTAAGAAAATGTATGCATTTATAAACAGTAACCACTTGACTTATTCAGACATGTTACTGATACTAAAAATGATTAATGGAGAAAGGAATAGACTTTGGCACTATTATCTTGTTCTACAGAAATTTCACCAACATAAAGCAAAAACTATCAGCAAATTTTTTTTTTCTTGATAGGACTAAAGACTAGCCAAAAAGGAAATACCAGTTTACAATATAAATTCATTTATAAAACCTAAGGAGAACAGTAGAAGATTATGAGCAACACTGATTAATAAAACAAAGGGAAGTGAAGAAACTGAGCCTAGAAAGTCTGGTATGTTTCTCCTTTAAACAAGATAATTTTAAGAGCAGTTAAAACAAACTATGTTCTTCATCAATTATCAGGGAGTGACATTTAATCTGAAACATCTTAGTTCTCAATATGCCTGAGGAACAACAAAGTTGGGAATAGCACCTGGACCAAACCAGGTACAGAAGAGGTCCATGATGATATGTTGACACAATTTTGAGGGTAACGAGCTACCACTAATCATACCTGAAAAGAGAACTAAATCCTAGAAAGACTGAAGAGGAAGAGAAAGAAAGGGCCATTTTGCAGCAGTAAAGAATATCAATTATTTCTCTAATTTCTACAAAATCTACAAAACAACATTCATTAGACACCTATATGGTAGGCATTTTACTAATGGCTAGGGAAACAAAACTGGTCCTTGTCCTTCAGAAGTTGAAAGCTATCTTTGATCAAAGTTTGAAAATAAAGCAATCTGACTTGCACACTATGCGCTATAGCCAATTGAAATCACATATACAATTGATTGAAAGGTCAAAAAATGCAATATCTGTTAACTACAAAACAGCATTTGATTCAGCAGGGTGTCATTCATGCACAGATAAATGATATTCTGATTAATAGTATAAACAGGAGATACTTGCAAGCCAAAGGTTTTTTGTCACTGTCAAGGAGAGTACAGTGTAGCAACCAAATGAAAGAAAGATTCCATATGGATGCTGAGATCTTCCAAAGGCTCTTTGTAGATGACCTGCATCTAGTACTGAACATTACAGAATGTCCTTAAGTGAGATTCACAATGCTCAGAAGTTTAGTTTAATTATCTATAAAAGAAAAAACAAAAATGGATAAAATCTGCCTATTATTTGGATTATAATATGAAGATGAATAGACAATCCACTGAACTGGTTCAAACTTGAACAGGAATAAGAAAGCAGGTTTTGTTACCATTAGAAATTTCATAGAACTTAAAACAAACAAAAGATCTTGAAACAAAAACATCATTTCATCACCAGTATTCTTCTAGTAATGCTGTAAAGACTTCAATTCATGGGACAAATCCTCAGGGAAATAAAATTGTGATCAATCAAACATCAGTAAAAGAGATGGAAAAATCACTGTGAGTGGGCATACACAAGCTGCAGCATATTACCAGAATTTGTGCTCAAGAAGAATAAAAAAATACCATCCAGATCTATGAGTAAAAAGAGCAGTGAATCAGATACCTGGCAAGAGTGAGAGCTAACATTTAAGACATATATGTATGCTAAACTGGTACTAATCTAAAGTTAGGAGACATAACTAAGAAACAGGCCCCTAATACATCTAATGAACTACTTATGAAAGGATATGGGTTAAGAGCTACATAGGATGAAAAGGGATTGATAACCTATACCATTGGAAGGAGTATTTACACTGTTGAAATGACATACATTTGAGAAGCTATATCTAGTAAATCTGTTTAGTCTATTTAATTAATCCAGTGACTATCAACGCAGATTTAAATACATACCTATGCTAATTATTCAATTTACAATCCAATTGTTTAAAAGCTTTAGAGAAATAAAGGTATTATACAGAGAGGTAGTTCTACTTTGAAAAATGGCTTTAGTTTTTAGATCCATCTCTTTTTAAGACAAACTAGCTCAGATTCGAAAATATCTTTTGCTTTGGTATTTAACTTCTCTAAAACCTACTTGAATTATTTTGATATAATTCAGTTTATAATTTTAATTAAATAGCATAAATTGTAACCTGCATAAAATGTATGTAGTCTAATACAACAGAAAGTTATTAAAATTTTAGGTTGTACCAAGGATCTTAACTGTCCAGGGGAGGACAAGGAAAGGATTTAAGTTCCATGGCATAGGAATGAATAGCAATTGAAAGAATTGGATATACCCTGGGGGAAGAATGGAGAGATTGTTTTCTAGACTTAAAAAGCCAGATAAATACAGATTACAGATATGAATATGATGACTGTTTTTAATACTTGATATATGGATTAGATCTGGTTGACTTGATTATACTAGGAAGAACTAAGAGTAGTAAGGAAGATGTAAAAAGGAGCCAATATCAGTCTGATATAAATAAATACTTACTAATATTTTGCAGCAGGCTGCCTCAGATCATGGATTGCCTTAATGGATGGCTTCAAGCAAAGGCTGAATGATTTCTTGTTGGGAAATGCAATACAGGGATTCTTTGGCAGGGAGTAGTTGGATCAGTATCTACAAAGACTCTTTTCAATTTGGGAATATTGTAATAAAGAAAATCTAAGATATAATACGGAACAGTAAAAAGATGACTAGATTTGGGATCAAAGAACCAGATTCAAATCCTCTCTCTTAATCTTTCATGCTTCTTCAGTTTCTTAATTTGTAAAATAAGGGGCTGGATTAGGTAACCTCTAAAATCTCTTCTAGCTTTAAATACATGATCCTAAAATCCATAATCCTGTGACTCAAGGCTTTAAAAGAGCTAGTAAAAGAAGTATGAATTTAAACAAAGATATACCTTTTAAAAACAAAACCAAGACATTAAGTTCCTGGTTAAGACAGCTACTTTATAAAATCTAGTCTCAGTATAGATAGAAATATATCAATGATTTTCTGCCTGGCTCAGGGATCAATAAAATAAGGTACTTAAACAGAAACAATGATATTCCATGGTAAGCAGAGATTTACTGAACAACATCAGAATCCAAACTAAATTAAATTTATTTTGTTAAAAACTATGGAAAAAATGCTTTAAGAATCACTAAATACAAACTAAAATTTGCATATCTATTAAAAAACATTCCTGAGATTACCAACTGTGTATTTCTAACACAGTTCCATTTACATACACTGAAAACAATGGAGTTAGTATAACCTGTACATTAGTTTAATTTAAACTTGATCAAACTCTTACATTTGAAAATCACTTAAATTTGAAAAATATCAAATTCCTTAGGTATCTGCCAATTATATGGTGGCTAGCTAAATGGTAAACACAAATCACTATTTAAAATGGCAAGAAACTACAGTTATTTTGTTTAAACAGTGTTGCTACATTTGTCTGGCTGCATAATAAATTCTGGTCTTGATGACAATATAATGGAGCTCACATACTTCTAATCACAAAGATTTGCTGACCTCATGTCCCTTTTTGTCCTAGTTTATCCACACATTTTGCTTTTAAAATGAAGAGGCAAGATCTCACGAACCATTTAACATCTTTAAAAATAAAAATGCATTAACAATTATTTAAAATTACATCTTTAAAAGGAAAGGGACATGACTCCTTCATCCCCTCCAGGATTTATCCAATAAATAGCACCCTAAGCATAAGTCTGTGAAGTCAGTATGCCACTATTGATTAAAGACACATAAATGATTTGTAAGCAGACACACAAAAGTCCTTTTCAAGTTAGCCATTTCATAAATGCTTTAAGTCTGGTTTCAAGTTCATAAATATAAATAACCTAAGCTATAATGAATTTTTTTTAAATGCAACAATTGTTTTCTGTATGGCTAACTGCACACTCCTTAATAAAAAGTGATTTCACAAATGAGTAACAGTTTCCCTAAATAGATTTTTGTGTCATACAAGGCAAATGAATGTTAACTTGATTTTTTTCTGTTAAGTTTTTATCCCAGTCAATTTTTGGGTCACTGTAGTCAAGAAAGAGAGGCTTGGGCAGACGTGGCTAGTAATGCAGCGAGCTAAATTTCTTTTGCACATTTGTCTCATGTTGAACACCATGTTTAGAATTCAAAATGAATCAATCCCAGAACCAGAAATATGCAGCTGAAAAATTATTCAACTTTTAGGTGTTCCTATGTGATAAAACTATCCTATTTTTATCTTTACAGTTTTAATTCTAGCCCCATAATTCAGAACTACTACAATAAACTATTCTTGGCCAGGCCAAACTTAGCTTTCATGATCACATTTTCAAAAGATTCATGTACAGAATGTCAGTCTAAAATATGTATCACTTTTTAAAGAGTAGCCTGTAGAAAATATAAAAATACTATAGGTTTAACAAAGCATGTACATTAAAACTTGTCTGAATAAAGATGTAATACTAATGTATTAGAAAAATTTTCTTATTATGAAACATTAGCAAATATGGAGATACACAAAATACTTTAAGGGACATCTGGTTATAGTATACAGATCAGTAGTTCTCAAACAGGATCTTGCAATTTTCAGTGGAGTTATGAGGGATTTCAGGATGTAAATCTGTTCTTCTGAGGAGTACTGCAAAAGGCTTTGATGCTGCAATATTAGTGGATAGAAACTTTCCCTTTGGTCCCAAACCCCACCCTTTTCCTCCCACATAATTATGATGGCCAGCCATTCAGTACTTTTTAAAGAATTATTGTTCTCTATGAAAAAAGTTTAAGAACCACTTGTAAAAGCAGAAAAAATATACCTTATATGCTACAAACTTCTCTAAACTATGAAATCAAGATATTTAAATTCTATTGTTTTACATTTAATTTTACACCTTAGCAAACATTAGGATCAGTAACTTGTCAATTTGTTTTAATAAAAATTAGAAAAAAGTATAAAATTTGATATCACCTATTTTCAATAAGTACATACACAGTATGTATGACTGTTAAGCAGGTGAATAAGGATGTCATATAAATTACATTAACAAAAATAGAACTTTTTTTTACATTGTCCAAATTAAATAAACTAACTATATTTCTCAACAAATTGAATGTTAGTCCTAAACCGATAACACTTACACATTCAAAAGCAGCATTTTCATAACTAAACTTAAGTATGTAAGCTCCAAGGGGGGCAGGGATGGTATCTTCTCCAAACTTTTTATTTCGCCCAGTGCTCAGCATAGTGCTTTGCACAATTAGTGCTTAATAAATGTTTGTTGAATGAATAAAAACCCTAATCCTTAAGTAGTTTGTTTTCCTGATGGGCATGACATCCAACTATTAAGCACTGATATACTTGACTTGTTTATGTAAGATCTACTCTTGTGACCCTGTGTTTACCCTTTCACATTAATAAGCATCAGTAAGGTCTTTGGCTAATGTGGTTTTGAAATGAATTGTAAATTAAGAAAACATGAGGCATAACAACCTTGATTTAGCATATATAAAAATATCCCAAATACTTAAATATAAAAAAATTCATTTTCTAAGATGGGATTTAAGTAAAAAACAAACAAAAAGAACCATGACATTTATCTTTAGACCTATATCCTGAAAATTTAGTTGAGGTAACCTCTGCAAGACACAGATCCACACTTGCACACAGTTCTGACTCTCTTTTTGGCTGGGCTGAGGTCAATAGACTCTGAAGATATATCTCCAGAACCTGAATATGTGGGGGGAAAAACACAGGAAAAAAAAGAGAGTTGGTAATTGTAATACTGAATTCTTTATTATTAATTCTAAAAATTGTTTTAGTGTACATTTTGAATATTTACTTAGCACTTGAATCAATGAGAGTAATTTAACCTATTTATATAACTAACCAGAAGACAGAAAGAGCTGCAAGATAGTAAAAGAACCATTAAAAATCAATAAAGTAGATGTTCTTTTCTTAAGGATTATGTACTCAATATTTTTCAATTATTAATTGATAAGCAAATATTGGAGTTATGTGGCATAATTCAATAAAAATAAAGATCACAAAAATTAAGTTTTCCTGCAGGGTAGGATGACCAAATTAAATGCACACAAAGAATACAGAATCAATTTTTTTTCAACAAGAATGTCTATCTGGTACAATGGAAATTGAAGGGAAAATGACTGAATTCTACAATAATCATTTAATGTACAATCTTATGAGGAAACAGAACAAGTTTAAATTGTACATAAAAATGTTAGGAAATGAATTCTAAAGAAAAATATTAAAAACAACTAATATTTAACTGCTAAAATGTTTGAAAAGACCTTTGGACACAAAGTGTGTGTGTGTGTGTGTATGTGTATGTGTGTGTGTGTGTGTGTGTGTGTGTGTGTGTGTGTTTTAGTAACTTTTAGTCTTATGAGATCACAACAAAAAATATTTTGTAACATTTCCTAAAGAATTAAATAATTGTATTTTGGATAAAATGTATTAGAGAAGAAAAGAAGTTTCCTTATTTTAAAGTTTTTTGTTTAAACATAACAAACTCATTACTATAGAGGTGATATCCAGAACAACTGTATATAATGGAAAGCACATCAAATTGAGCCAGAAGTCCTACACTTTAGTCCTGCTCCCATGATTTATCACCTGTATGACCATGGATAAATTAATTTAACCTAAATTTTTTCAGCTACAAAATGAAAAGGGTAGAACTAAATATAAAGAAAGGTCCTTTCCAACTCTGAGTCTATTCTATACCCACAGCTGTTTAATACAAGTCATATATCCATAATATAATCATCATACCTTTCATTTGATAATCAAAAGTAAGCTCTTCTCCAGGATGTATCGTTCTTGTGGAAAACAGTGCTATTCGAGGAAGGCGAGTATCAAGGTTATCAATGAAGACATTGAACACCTGAAGATTTGGATCACACTAAAAAAGAAACATTAAAATTATATGATCATTCTTGTTATATATGCAGAAACAAACATTTGATTTAAGCCAGATAAATGCCACATGAAAATTTCAATTTCCCAGGGCCTTGTTTTTAAATTCCTTTTAATATTTAATTGCTTTTTACATGGATAAAGGACTAAGTTAAACCCATTAGAGCCTAAATTTAAGGTTTCAGGATGTCTCAGTGCTCAAAGACAAAGCTTAGGAACCCATTGCCTTCCCGACACTTAATTTATAAGCTATATGGAAGGCAGGGCAAAGCTTATGTTTTGTTTGAACAAAACTAGAATTTTATGCATTCTTAATATTTCCAAAAGACTCACGATTTCATTAGTAACCTCTTCCACTGATGAAGACAGAAACTTCTCCAAATTTTGTCCTACTGAATTGCTATAACCAAATTCATCATCTGCTGACTAACCTTTTGATGATGAAGAATCTCTCTGTACCTGGCTAGGTTGGTTTTTAGGTAACAGACATATAGTATATTAAACCAGTCTCATACCCGAAACTCTTCCAACTTTGTAGGGAACATCAGCCTTTGAGACATTAACACAGGACTCTCATCAGACATTGATTATATTAGTGTTTAATTTGATGGATCTCAAATTCATCACTAAACAAAATTTACCTTAAAATGGATTCACAGATTAGGGAATTTGGAAGAATTTCCAACATTTTTCATAAACCAATTATACCTGAACTGATAATTTGGCATATTTTGTAATGTCACTTGCTGTCTTTCTATTTAAAACAGCAATAATAAAATAAAGAATAAAATGTGGAAGATGTGAAAATATTAAAAAAGCACTCTGGAAATACAAAAACACTATGAGTGATTACCTCATTCTTAAGATCTTATTTTAAGGGACTGGGTAGCTTTAAGTCAAAATGATAAGCTGATTAAAAAAACAAGAAAAACAAAACCCAAGATTTTTAAAGTAAGGTGAAATTCTTGGCCCTCTTATTTTAAAGTCCTGTTTATGCTTGAAATGATACTTCTTACACTATGATTCACAAAATGAGACACATTTCCATATCGAGCTGCATCCACTGTGAATTCATCAGATTCATAGTCCAGATCAAAGAGATATGTGATTCCTTTATTATCATAGAGCTGCCCCCGTCTCTCAGCTTCTTCACTTGTGATAACCTATAAAGAAAAACTAATATATTATATAACTATTGCTGAACTAAAAGAAAAATCCATAATTTTGCAAAATAATTGTAAAAAGTCAGAAGTGATCTTACTGCTGAAACCAAGGAAATAAGCTGTTAACATTAACAGTACATCAACAATATACAGTAGATGTGACCTAAAAATATTTTAAATTACATACTAGATACTCTGAAGTCACCATGATTGCCAATCATCTAAGCAAATTCTTTCGGAAACAAGACAGCTGGAAGTAGAGAAATTTGGGAGATGAAAAAAAGGATTTTATAAAAATAACTTTAGAAAAAAAAAAAAAAAGATAATTTTAAAGCAAGATGTTTGCAAATCTTACTTGGCTATTCTTTCCTGCATATAGTAACTGAAAGCAAATAGAAAGCACCCTGAAACCTCTTACGTATCCAAAATGCTTTTTTCCCCTTTAATAATCTTTGAATATGGTTACAAAAGGAACCTTACTAGAAATACAAAATACTAATTTAGTTCAATTTGCAGTATGCAATGTTAACAAAATTCAATTTTGTAAGTTTTTACAAATACTTGACTGAAAAGTAAAAAACATCTTCTGTAGTTCTACCTTTTTATTTATTCATTTAGCTACAAATCCAAAATTCCTAAAGTATAGTAAATAAAATAGGAAAAAGATCTCAAAAGTTCAAATATACCAAAGAGTAACTTAAAATGGACAAAATCAGGCAGCCGACAATGATTCAGAGATTACCTTTGTTTTCTCTGGAAGACAATATTAGATCTACTATCACTATGAGCAGTTCTAAAATTGAAATAGGATTGAACATGATCAGATATATAATCACAACCAAATATTTCTGTAGCTAGGATTTATTAACATAGCAATGCAGTTTGATTCTTTGCATGTCAGTAGGGACAGTGTTTGCAATTCAAAATAAGCTATGGGAACACAAGTTCTGGACTTCTACCATCATCCTTTTAAGTTCACTGTTTCACAGAAAGTTAGTAGTTGGTACCCCATTGATGGGTAGTTATTAGAATTTAAAATATTGAAAATAGCATCACTTCTAGACATCATATAATATTTGTAGGAATACTTTTGTTTTTAAATATATCTACTCCAATATTTTAGGCATCTGTAATTTCATTGATGTACTTTCCTTCACCAATACAGATTGCAACCCCTTTATTATTTAATGAATAGGTTTTTCAGGAGATGCTGTAGCTAAAAAATTATTACCAGGCAACCAGCAGAGTGATGAGTCTGTTACGACTTAGACAAATGTGTCTATTCCAGAACTAGTCTTATCACTGGGCCCACATTTGAAGCTTTTCAGCTTAGTACAATTTACCAAACTTGTGTTCCACTAGTATACATCTTATGGTTTCCTCCATGCCACAATGAGGCACCAAAATTTATCAGGAGTTTTTAAATTTATATTTTATTAAAAAAACCATAGCACTCCTGATGCAAAACCCAAAAAATATATTGGTAAATCTTTGCAAATATCAGTCACAAAATATACCAGCCAGGACAAACACTTAAATGTTATTCAAAAAAATAAAGAAATTTATTAACAAAGAAACAAGTCCTTTAAAGAAAGACTTTTCTCAAAAAAGGTCACAATCTTGTATACATATTATTCATTACAGTCTAAGTAGTTGAACGTACCTCTCCAACATACTCCATGACAAAACTCATTCTTTTAATTTTCACAAGGGTTTTCACTCCCCAGCCACAGCCATTGCTAGTTCTAAAGATGCAAAGTGAATACGGTGTACCTTTCTGAACAATCCTATTGGGGCAATCAGGCCCACATTTACACCGTGAGTTGCACTCATAGATAGGAGTGCCAGGTTGGATTTTTATCTGCCTTTTTTTATTGTAAGCCAAATGAACTCCAGCTTCTGCAGGGCAGCACTTCTCAAAGAAGCAATCTGTGCACATACAACCAACTATGGCTTCATTTGTTAAATTGATTCCAGGAGCAGGTTTGTATTCATTAATGTAGTAAAAGTCTAAAGGTGGACCTTCCAGATCAACAGTATTTTCAACAAAGATCATTCCTTTATGGTTCTTTTTTCTGTTAAGCTCTTCTTGCCATCTTTGCAGAGCTAACCTTTGTTTAGCCTTCTTTACAACATACTCAGCAATAGCAGGCTTCAAACTTTTGATATCATTTTTCAACATTACTGCTTTGCCTTGCTTTAGCTGAGACAAATAATCACGTTGGTCATTATAAAATTGTTCAAGAAGTAATGGACATTTGAGATTTCTTGAAGGTTCCCAAGTATTTGTAGTTTCTGGCCATCCTTTCCATTTTACAAGGTAATATTCCATATCCTTAAAATACAAAAGAAGACGTACATTAAGCTGTAAGGTTTCAATTCAATTCAACAAATAGCAAGTGCCTATTATGGACAAAGTCTGTGAGGAAGATGTTGGGGGATGAGGAGGTGGGAAAAGAGTTTTGAAGAGTTTAAAATATAGGATTAACAAGACTTAATGCCTTCCTTCAAGGATTTTGTAGACTATAAAAGGAGATAACAAATGCTCATCATTCTTCTGACAAAACTAAGGGATATTACACAAAATATGAAAATTCTCCCCATGTTTTCAAACCAAAAGTTGCTGAATTTTTAATGTGACATAAAAGGTCCAATAATATCTTAAAAGCCCTGTTATAAAGTTTATAAAGCAGTTTTATGATAGTAAGACCATGTCAACAAAAATCATCCTAGCAAATATTCAAAATTTTTTTTAAAAAGAAAAAAGGTGCTTCAGATAACCCAGCCTTTCTGGCCCAATGCTGAGATGTCACAAGGGACTTGAGAAGTTAACACCTTTATCCAATTTTTGGTCAAGAGGGAGATGTTTTATCATTTGGTATTCTGTTAGCTAAGAATTTTAAGGAAAGTTCTCAATGATCACTTGACTTACAGTTTAGTCTGAATGATACTTTTACCTATAGTATAACTGATCAAAAAAAAAAAAAAAAAAAAAGACTTTGAGGAATTGCAAGAACCAAATACCATCTGAATCATTAGAATTCTGATTAGTACACCTTTGCTGTGAAGGATTTTCTGTATGCTAATTATTGTAAAACTGATAATACACACTAGGTTTTCAGTGGATATTTGTTGAATTCTGCATTGAGGGGTATACAAGATTACTGTCATCCTGACATATGACAAGCATTGTGTCCAACAGAGATACTTTCCTGATATACCATGCTTTGGGTCAGACTACATCTGGACGACAATATTTGACAAAGGACAGCATTGAGAAGTCAATGAGGAAGTGAAAGCCTCAAGTTTATGCCAAATGAGGACCAGTTGAAAGAACTAGTTATGTTTTGTCTCTAAAAAGATTATGTGGAAAGTAGGAGTACATAACTGTCTTCATATATTTGAAGGGAAAGTGAAAGGTGAATGATAAAATGGCTACACAATAGTTAAGTAAAACAGTCAATTATTAAGTGCCAAAATACATGTTAGAATAATCTTATACTAAAGGAATGCAACAAATGGACAAAAAATGTATCCTGGAACTACTGGGATAAGTCAAAAAGACGGCATGGGACTTTAAAGAATTAGTTATATTGAATAGGAAATAAAAAGGGGAAGAACATAAGCTTGCAATATAGTATGCTAGAGACAGAGAGAAAATGACCCTGGCTAGAAAAAAGGATTTATATGACAGCAGAATTAGGATTAACAGGTACTTACTTCATGGATCTATATTATCAATATGGATACTCTTTCCACCACTGCAACTTTTAATACATTCACGTCATTTTTGTTTTTTTATCTCCAACATGTAAAACTTTTGCACATAGTAGGCATTTAATTTTTTTTTAATTGTAATTTGAAAATTTCTGCTATCTGTGGCTTTGTCCAAGTCATTATCTCTGGGTCTCAGTTTCCTTCTTTGTAAAATGATGGGAATTAGGATAAACAATTTCTAAGGTCCCTTCTAGAATTAAATGAAAAATAAACCTTTGCATAAATCTTGGGGGAGGGGGAAGAAGGTAAGAGATAGGATGAAGTCAAGGTACTAAAGGCTTTTTCTCTAGGTCTTTTTACTATTTTGCATATTTTATGTATCAGTATAAAATCCAGGATCTCACTCTATCTTCTTTTCTAGGCATGCATGCTCTTAATATCTTTTATAACTGTTTCTACATGGATAACACTGTTGGCAATATGCGATGGTCCATTATCTTTATCTTTCCATTGTTGTATGGGTCACCTTTGATTTTGATTCTAAGGTTATTCACCACCATATAGTTTCATTGGGAGAATGTTAGTGTTAGAAATAAATGAACTTGAGCACCAAGGAGCAGGGGTTATCAAAAAAAGCTGCACAATTTTTCATTTCTGGATTTCAATTTTGTATTCAGATATGTTTAACTACAGTACTTGTCCAAGTTCAGGTGTTGGTAGGCTAATGCAATAGGCTGGCTATTTAATTAGCTGATGTAATCTGGGCAATAAGTATTCTCCATCCACTTAGTTTTTCCTGTGTGACTGTGCTTGTATCTCTAGCATCTGGCATAGTGCTTTGCAAATATCAGGCACTTAATACTTGTGACATTGAAATGAATCATAACATTCTAGAGTCTGTTATAATCAGCACAATGGCAACCACAAATACACAATCTGTCTTCCATTAGGACTCTGCATGAAGGCAGTTTCCATGATACACGGGGACACTTCTATTTCTTG
>JAJPUD010018052.1:0-29676 GCA_023553655.1 Myrmecobius fasciatus
ATTTATGATCAATAAAGAGATAAACAAACAAACAAACAAAAAAAAAACAAACAAAAAAAAGAAAATCCCACCTTCTACAGGAAGCCTTCCTAAGCCCCTCAATTCCAGTGCCTTCCTTCTGCTAATTATCTCCTGTTTATCCTGTACATAGTTTGCTTTATATAGATTTGTCTCCATGTTGTCTCTCTCATTGATTGCAGACTCCTTGAGGACAAGGACTGTCTTTTGCCTCTTTGTATCCCCATTGCTTAGCACAGTATCTGGCATATAATAATTGCTTTAATAAGTATTTGATTGATACATAGTACATTCTTGATATATAGTAAGCATTTAATGTTTATTGATTGATTGGTTGATTTTTGCCTGTGATAAGCCAGTTACAAATTGAACATTTTGTTGGCCTCCCTCTTACTACCATCTTATATTTTTACCTTGTGGTCTTGTCTAACACTTCTTTTTGAATATTTTTGTAATTAAATTTACAAGAATTTTAATTTCCATCATCTCCCCGAGTATTTAAAATAAACAATTTACTCTTTAATGAAACACATAGTAATTTTTTAAAGTGAAGAATATTTTTGTATGCACATACCCATTCCAATTGAACAGCTGTCTAAATTTGAATTTTTATATGTTCAGTTGTCGTAAAGCAAAACATGTCCTTTAAGTAAAGAAGCTGCTGTATTTGTACCATTGCACTAGATTTTGTGAGGTATAAAGAAAAAAAAAATCTGTCAGTTTCTATCTTCAAGGCAAGTAGGAATTGGGAAGATGAAATAAACACAGCTTTAAAGAAATGGGAAGGAATATGAAACAGGCATACAACTGATTGTTGTACTTTAACACAGTCACCTTGATAAGTCATATATTTAGTCCAGTGATACTCAGTATACTTTTGGAACGTTTAGGAATCACCAGAACCGTACATTTAACATTTCTTGGTATTGCTTAACCAGGAAATGGCTGTCTATAGTGCTGCATTCAGTATATCCCTTGGACATATTTTAATGCTATCACACTGATAAGTCTCCATACATTATGCTCTTCTTCCCCTGCCTGGCTTTCCCACTTTTATTAGCTTTCTCATTTACTGCTGCTGGATTTGCTGTAAATATATTAGGAGAGGTGATCTGTCTACTTTAGTTTGTAAAGTGACTGGTGTAACTATAGGGGAATATACCTTTGATATTCCATAATGTCTATAGTTCTACTTTGGTACTACTTTTTATTCAGGTAGGGGATTTCACTTTCCCCCAGGCCATTGATGGAGAGCAGTGTCATGTTAAGGTATCTTATTTATTTGCAGCTGACTAAGCTATGCAATACAGAGTTCAAAGAATCAATACATCAGTTTTTTGGCCTGCCATACAGAACTATTTCCTATGGAGTTTAGAGACTTATATTCTGACTTCTGTTTCAGTTATATCTTAATAGGATAACATTCTAGTCCAAATAGCCTCTTAGTAGCATTATAACTATTAGATGTTTCTTTCCTGGGAGAAGTATTACATTTCTTTTAGAGTAGGAGTTATTAAAACTTTTCTTGTGTCACAGACCCTTTTGATAATCTACTCAAATTTATGGACTCCTATTTAGAATAATGTTTTATGATGCATAAAGTAAAACCCTATGTGTGCAGGTAGTTGGTCTCAGATACATAGTAGCTGGGTGACTCAGGGCTAGTCACTTAACTCTGTTTGCTTGAGTTTCCTCTGTAAAATGAACTAGAGAAAGAAATGGCAAATCATTCCAGTATCTTTGCCAAGAAAATTCCAAATGGGGTCATGAAGAGTCAGACATGACTGAAAATAACTAAACAATCAAAACCCCAAATAAGAGTTATGCTTAACATAAAAAAACATAGGATTACAAAAAAACCCAGTTATTTTAAAATATAGTTATTAGCATATTTTAAAAATAAGAACGTGGATCATGGATTTTAGAGTTTGGCAAAACTCTAAATTCATTTGGTCTTCAGTTAATGTGTCTGCTAGAAACGTGTATCTCAATATGAGTGTGACCATGACATATGCCTGCTTATAGAAATCAAGAAAGTCCCTATTCCCCATAGGACATGTTTCTAGAGAATTTAGTGCTAGCTATAGGACATGTACAAAAATTGTTGAAAGTTACTAATCCCACCAAATGAACTTATTTTTATTTCTTGTATACACTTTTATGTTCTCAGATCCTGGCCAAGGTTTTATATTCTCCATTGAATCCTGCATAGACCTTTCTGTACCAAACAATAGATTATAATCCTTCCATATTCTAGTAGACTCTTTGATGACTTGGTTTTGCCAGAATGTTTCAACACCTAGTGGCCGGCTTTCTGTGATGAATCTCCTCAAATTTAGCTTAATTGGTTCTCAGACAACAATGTAGTCAAATCATTTTATCTGTAAATAAATTCTTTCCAGCTTCAAAGAGTCTGGCAAAAATTCCAGGCTGCTAGCAAAAACCTGTAAGAACCCAGGGTCACCTCTGTATTACAGTTAGACATAGGAATATTCCTTTAGTAGAAGACTGTAATTAAAATTCAAATAATAGCAGAAGATAGGGATATGAGATGTCAAAAGGCAAGAGTACATGTTACGTTACATTAGATGAGTGCTGCGTGTGGGCTGAAGTTGTCTTAGAAGGCTTTGTGGAAGAGCAGGGACTTGAGGGAGGTCTTAATAGGAGGATTTTAGATTAGCAGAGGAAGCATGTTAGACTTGACAGGTGATTCGAATAGTGTGTTTGAGAAGCCAAGACTTATTTGGGAAATAATTTAGATATCAGTTTGTCAAGGGGAGTTAATAGTAGGACATAGGTTGGTGCAAATTGATGAGGATTCTAAGGTACCATGAAGTTGAATTTCATTCTAAACATAGCAAAGGACCTACTGGAGTTTCTTAATAAAAGACCAATATCTTGGAAGTGGCTTTTTAGGAAGTCTAATTTCATGTTGATATACTAGATAGATTGGATGGCAGGTGAATGAGAAAGAAAACAGTGTGAAAATATTTATATGTGTTAAAAGTACCTTATGATGACCATTATCTGGTCTATGAACATGATTTTGCATTTGGGTTACAAAAGGAAAAGAAGTTTCTTCCAGAGTTTATTTAGCATAGTGCCTGGCACATAGTAAGCACTTAATACATTTTTGTGGACTGTTCAATTTCATTTTTTTTATCATGTTTTATTTTTCATATTTTCAAAACTGAAAATGTATGAGAATAATTTTTAAAATTGGAGTTAAATTTAACATGGAAAGCTTTCAGAAAGGAAACAAAAGGAAAATTATACCAATAAATTTAAAAATCAGTTACATAAAATTGAAACCAAAATGGTACATTAGATTTCTAGAGAAGCAGAGGAGTTAAAGCTAAAAAACTTACAGGATACAAATTAAATAAGGAATCAAAAAGGTAGGGATTACCCTCATTAAGGAATAGGACATAGCAAAATTTCACTCCTTTGCTGACCTGGGTCAGGCGTAGGATCTGTGAAGAGGTGAGGCCAAACGTTTCACACTTATTAAGAACCACTACAAATCTGAGAAGGATTTTGTGAAAAGGAAGCCAACTGACCATTTTATATTACTTATTTTCTGCTGTCTAGGAGATGTTAACTTTAAGGTTATATAATTGTCATCATTTTATTCTGGTAAAAGTATAAGGTTTTAAATATTGGAAAAGATTTCATGGAACAGATATATAAGATCTTAGTAGATAGGCATTCCAGGAGTTTCCTTAGAAATTAAAAAATGTATATAATATATATTCCTATTCTTTTCAGCTTAAAACCATTATGCCGATCCTTTTCTAAGAGTACTGAAGCAAAGTATAAACCACTTGGAATGTTGAAGAGAACCAGAACAACATACCTTGAGTCAGGTAAAGGGAATATGGGTTCTCAGTGCCTGAGGAAGGTTGTATTTTTTTGGCATATAATTTGGAAAGGAAATAGGATGTAGTAGTTATTTACTTTTCTTGAAAAAAATAATTTTGTCTACATGTTTTTTTCTATAATGTAAGAACTAAATTGGATCTTTTTTTTAAGCTTATAAACATGTTATGAGGATAAATGTTTACATTTTTTAGTGCTTTGTATTTCTTGAAAATAAGCACAGAAAAATGACCAAGGAAATGTGGAGTTATATATTGATAGATATCATCCATTAACTATGTGATTATTAACTAACTTGTGCAATCATTGGTAATTTATGTATTAATTTTTAAAAATCACTTCTAGTTTGGTTGAACTAAAATAATACAAATGATACTTTAGGTCTTCCTCTTTATCTTTAGTGCCATTATACAGTCAAATAGAGAAGTGGGTTAACTTTGAAGCAAAATGAAGAATTTTAGATTCTGAACTGAATTGGGTATGATCCTCATTAAAAAAAAAATCCTATTGCTTTGATGCATAAATGTTTTAAACAGAACTTTGTTTATATAAGAAAATACTTTTGAGCAAAAATACTTGAAGCTCAGTTGTAATTAAATTTCACCTATCACTTTGAGGAATGATCTCACATTGTTTTCTATTTTTAGTTTTTCTACTAGTTTAGAAGAATACCCGAGAATACTTTATCCCACATTTCTCTTAAACCCAGTGTAAACTAAACCAGCAGTACATATTAATAAGCTGGCAGTATTAACAAATTGTGATGCAAAAATGTTATGGAGCTAGATTGGTATAAGAAACTAAAGTAAATGTAAAGTCAGATATCAAAGAAAAAAGCAGTATCTTGATAAATGGGGTAGTTTTGTGAACAGTAGGTGAATATCTTAAAGAAGTAGCTAAACAAAGTTGCAGGATACAAAATAAATCCACATAAATCATCAGCATTTTTATATATTACCAGTAAAGTTCAGCAGCAAGAGGTACAAAAAGAAATTCCATTCAAAATAACTGTCGATAGTACAAAATATTTGGGAATTTATCTGCCAAGAAACAGTCATGAACTATATAAATTAAACTACAAAACATTTTGCACACAAATAAAGTCAGACCTAATCAATTGGAAAAACATCAAGTGTTCATGGGTAGGCAGAGCGAATATAATAAAAATGACAATACTACCCAAACTAATCTACTTATTTAGTGCCATACCAATCACACTCCCAAGAAATTATTTTACAGATCTAGAAAAAATAGTAGCAAAGTTCATTTGGAAGAACAAAAGGTCAAGGATTTCAAGGGGATTAATGAAAAAAAAAAAGGCAGATGAAGGTGGACTTGCTGTGCCAGATCCAAAACTATATTATAAAACAGTGGTCATCAAAACCATTTGGTACTGGCTAAGAAATAGAGTAGTTGAATAGGATAGGATCACAGGACAAAATAAATAAAAAAAAATAAAAAGAAGTAGCTAAAACTTGAATCTTGCTGACAATACAAAAGTCAACTTCTTTATACATGATAGCTAGTAAGAAATCTACAAATGTAAAATTGTTAACATTGGTAATTTATTAAAGTGAATAAAGCATTTGGTGCTGGAAAAGAACCATTAAAGGTCATCTACTTTAGAACTGTCAAACCCTTAGGTTGTATTGTGGCTGTTTACACTTGATCACAAATTAATATGTAATTGGGAAATATTTAACAAAATTAATTAATATGTAGTTTTCTAAATCACTACACAGCCATAGGTATTCTTATGTATGATTTAGTGGTCCTGTGTCTATTTGAGTTTGATATTACTGAGCTAGTTTAACTCCTATATTTGCTGAATGTTAGAAAATATTTTATCCTCAGTCTTATTTAGTCATTGTAGGTTAACCTATTTAGCACCTCAAACTTTTGAAGTTTCTTTAAGTATGTCTTGTTTCTACTCTCAACTCTTGCAAAAGTCTGGGTCAGTGAATTCTGATAGAGGCTGGGAGTATGTGTTTGATTTTCAAGATACTTTTAATACCTTTAATTAGATATATCTCTGGTTTTAAAATATATTTAATTTGGCTTCATCACATATCACCAATTTTAAAACTTGCAGGTAGGGCTTATTAATATTTATAATTTAAATTATAGGCTTAATGTTGTCTGTTTAATCAGCCAGTCAACCAGTCAGTATTTATTAAGCATTCACTATACAAAGTACAAGAGTAATGGAGATATAAAAAAGTAGGCTCTAGTTGAGATAGAGCATATGCTCAAAATTCTTATATCTTAATTCAAAACATGTCATTGTAAAAGTGACAGTTGTAGTTAAGCTATTTGAGTTTTTTAAAAAAAATTGTAGTGCAATAGAAATCACATAATTCACAAAGATATGGTCCTGTGCTTCAAAATTTTCTAAAAGAGCTAGGCAAGTAGTATGTATAAAGTGGCTTTTACTCTTTATAAAAGAGAGGATCTTTAAGATGCCTTAGATTATGAGTTCAGCTGAATGCCTTACACAATAAATTGTGACCTAATTTTTGTGAACCTCTCCCTTCACTATTTTTTTCCCTGGGTGGTGTTGGGGTGGACAGAGGATGAAGATGAAGATCTCTTTGATGATTCTCAGTTAATGCCTTTGAGACACAAGATCCCAAATCAACAGTCTTTCCAGCATCTATTACTTTCTCCCAAACCTGAACCTCAACAATGTCCAGGAGAACCGAAGCTGAACATAGCAAGCTGCAGAATAGACAGTGTGGAGTGTTCTCTTTTGACAAACTTTGTAGACTGTGAGGAATCCAACAGTGAGGATGAGGACCAATCTGAAACTGCAACTTCTTTTTATGGGGATTTGAATTCTCTTCCATTAGAGCAACAGGAATTGGATGTGGACATACCAGAGTGGAAAATATTCTTTAAAAATAATGCTGATATTCCAGATGATGGTTCAGAAAATTTAATTTCTTCCACAGAGGCAGGTACTTCCCAGTCACCAAGACTTTTCAGTGATTCTGATGGAGATTCAACTCATATCTCCTCACAGAATTCTTCTCAATCCACACACATATCAGAACAAGAAAGTCAAGGTTGGGACAGCCAATCAGATACTATTTTGTTATCTTCTCAAGAAAGAAATTGTGGTGACTTTACTTTTTTTAACAAAAGTGGCTCCCGAGTCAAAGAGCTTGTCACCACATGCCAATTGGAACAAAATATTTCTGGTCCAAAAGACATTTCCTCTGATTTGAAAGGCAGAGCTCAAGATGTAAATATAGCTTCTATTTCTGGAGGAACAACTACAGTAAGTTGTGAAAAGTATGCAACTGAAGAGGAAAAAAATCTGTTAAATCTTAGCACAAGTGTGGATTCTCAGAGCTCCTCAGACTTTGAAATACCTTCAACACCAGATGCTGAATTTCCTAAACAGGAGCATTTACAACTTCTATATGCAAAGTTGGCAACAGGTGAAAGTATAGTAATTGAAAGAAAGCATAGTACATCCAGTTCTTAAATATTATAAATTTTCAGTCAAAATACAAAGGCTCCCTTAGAGATTTTATGAAATAGAAAAAAACCCAAAACTTTAAAAGTATTCCAGAATAATTGTTTTAGAAGCTGATTAGAAAATGAGGACCTAGAAGAAAATGTTATGAGATACTAAGTGGCTGAGATTATGTACATTTTTAAGAAATAAATTTTATTTTTTAATGAGCAAAAATGCAATTTTTTTCCTCCTTTCCCTTTATCCTAATCCCATTGATAAAGAAGGAAAAACAAACGTGTGAGTTCTTTACCTCTCTTGTCGGGTGGTGAGTACTAGTATATTTCATTCATTATGATTTATGAATTCATGGTTATTACATTGATCAATTTCTAAATCTTTCAAAATTTTAGTGTTAATGTTCATTTCATTGCATCAGTTCATAGAAGTCTTCCCAAATTTCTTTGAAACCATCCCCTTGTTTCTATGTTTTCTCATGTTTGTATATTCCAACTTGTTCAGCTATTCTCCAGTTGATGGGTACCTTTATACTCCCTTCCCCTATTCCAATTTCTTATTCTTCGCCACTGCAAATAGAGCTATATTTCATGTCCTTAGAGTTTGTTTTGCTTAGGATGAACCCCTCTCTTAATATGCCCTGTATCCTATTCCCTTCTCTATTCTCTTGAGTGAAATGTATTTGTCCCATATAATGTGCATATATTCTTCCCTTTTTTGATCAGTTCAGAGGAGTTTTAAATTTCAGCTATTTTCCCTAGGCCTATGTAGATGTCTATTTGTATATCAGATGAGAAAAGAGCCATTTTTAGGCATTCTGTCTAATGACTTCCCCATGATCTCTGATGGTGGTTAGGGTTTCCAGGGGCACACATGTATCACCTTCCTGTATTTGAATGTTGCATAGCTTTGCAGGGTAATTGCTTGAACACTATCTTTTGCCTTCTGGATTATTGTATTCCAAGCTTTTTTTTTTTTTTTTTTTTTTTAATTGACTTGTTCTGGCTATTTTTTTTTCTTTTTGATAGCTGTAATATTCTTGGGAGTTTTCATTTTGAGTTTTAGAAAGTGACCGGTGTATTTACATGTTGCCCTTTTAAAAGATTTTAGTTCAAGTTCTTGAAATGATTCTTAAATTATCACTATTCATGGGGCAGCTAGGTGGCGCAGTGGATAGAGCACCAGCCCTGAAGTCAGGACGACCTGAGTTCAAATCTGGTCTCAGACACTTCTTAGCTGTGTGATCCTGGGCAAGTCACTTAACCCCAATTGCCTCAGCAATTGATCTGATCCCATCCTGACAGCAAGAAGGGATCACAAAAACCTCCATTCTGGTGGAAGGCTAAGCTCTGGCAGCCTGGCAAGAGCCTGGCAGGAGGCCCCATCCTCTACCTTCCCAAAGAATAAAGAGATTTCCCTGTCATGAATCCCGGCATTGTGATTCGCTATAACCACACAACTTTGGCAAATTAGCTCAGGATTGGCTGTAGGAGTAGCAGGGCTGGGGGACAATATTCCACGATAAGCCCCCTCCACCTGGGCTTCTGAAGGCTAAGCCCACGACACACAGACCAAGGCCATCTGCTGCCCATGGATCAAGGGGCACAGACCGTGGCTCGCCAGGTAAGAGAGTCATCGTCAGTCCTGTCCCTGCTGCCAAACCACAGGCATCACTGAGAAAAAGGAGAGAGGCTCGGTGATAATTTTTTTTTTTTTTTGCTTTATCACTATTCAGATCTGGTTTTTTTTATTAACTTTAACATTTGTTTTATCAAATCATATTTCATAGTTTGATTCAATGAGTTTATACATGTCACACCGTTGCTTCTCTATTCACTTAAGTAGCTCTCATTTTCCATTTATTTTCCTTCCAGTGCTTTTATGAAAACTTTTAAAAATCCTCCTCTCTAGGAAACTCTTGAACATGTACCCAAGCTGTTTTTGAGGGTTTGCTTGTCAGTGTTTTGGAGGCAGTTTGTCTTGGGTGTCTCTATCATTCTAATAGCTTAAAAAGTTTTGTTCATTTTTTTCTAACCTACTTCCTGGCTTTAGATTTTAAGGCCAGCTTCTATGTACTTGTGGAAGAAATGTCCGAGCTGGTCCCGTTGCTGATTTCTTGGGAGTAGTGTTTGCTGTTGGAGGATCTCAGTGACAGCTTTGGCCCAGTGCCCTTGAAGTGATTTGATCCAGGGCAAAGTCTGATTATTGCTCTTATCTGACTAATGCCAAGTTCCTGGCCTGGCTTTGAAGAATAGGCCTGTGGATTTGTTTTATCTGGAGTTTCAGCAGATTGTCGATGGACTTAAGTCACTATGACTTAGCTGAAAAGCTCTGCTGGTTCCCTTTGGTCTGAAATTCCTGCCCAAGTTATTCCTCTATGGGTTCCAGACTGGACTAGATGCTGGAGACCCCAATTTGCTCCTAAATTAGGCCTCACAGACCTGCTGCTTATTAACTAATCTTGCTCCCAATACATGGCCTAACTTGGGAGACTCCTAACCCTGGAATAGCACCCTTAGGCACAGGTCTTCTTCACACTTTGCTTTGGATCCAAGACCTGGAACACACCAGGAGGGATAGATCTGTTTTTTTTGTACTTGGTCTTATAACCTACACAAATGTAGTGATGGTTCTGGTATGTCGTCTTGCCCTCTCCCTTCACTGGAATGCTATGAATAATGTGATCTTGCCTTTATGTATACTTTTATTTGAAACATCTAATTTCTGATGTTTTCACATTTTTTTAAAAGGATTTCAGTTGATTTTTATTTACCAAGACATCAACTCTGATAGTTTTTTTTTGTAGTTGGCCATCCAGCAAAATGAAATGGGAATGAAAGTTTGAGATTTTTCTTAAGTAGAATATTAGAAACATGAAGTTTATATAAACTACCACTGCTTCCTTACCTTTTGGGAGTTGCAACAAGTATTCCTGCTAATATTTTTAAGCTGAGTAGATCATGCTATGTGAGCATCAAACTTACTATGAAGGCTGAGCCTACATGAACAGAATTTGTTACAACAAAAACTTAAAATCAAATTAATTTGACATTTGATAATAAGCATAATTATTGTATGTGTGGATAACTGGATACAAGTGTTCAGAACTTCACCTAAATGTCTATAATATTAAGTGTTAACAAAATGAAACTAGCAAGCTGAAAAGAACAGTTTTGAAACCTTTCTTAGGACCCTTGAATCCATCCATTACTAAGGAGGAATCTAGACAGTAAGTCTGTTTCTTTCCCTAAGTATTGGAACCCAAGATAGAGTAGCTATTATAGTCTCAGGTGATATTTAATAGGTCAAAGCAACCTTTTTCCTGGTATGGAGAAAGTTGTTTTTCTCCATTGAAGAAAGACTGAGCAGGGTGGTCTGAATCTCAGGATCTGTAAAAAATTTATGAGGAAATTTTTTCTTTTTAACATTAAGGAGGCTGCCCCTGATTGCTCCCTTCTCTAGTCTCTCATACTTTTTGGGGGACCTAATCTGTGAATGTATTGTTATAGTTATGTATTTGCTGCCCATTTTTTAAATTTACAGATTCCTGGAGGGCAGGACAATATTTTAACAATGTTCTCCTAGCATAATACATGAAATTAGGGATTTTAACAAATATAAAGTTCAACCAAGAACAAGTTAATGACCTAGTCAAAATAAACATTAAAGTAGAAAAATAAAGATGATATAACACACAAGAAGTAGTAATAATTCCAATCCTAAATAAAATGTTGATTCTGAAAAACAAAAACAGGGACTGTAATTGTGAATTAACTGATATGAGGAAATCCTCGAAGAGTAATCACTGCTAGTTTCTACCCGTGCAGACTGATATGTTTGCAACCTTTATTATTAAAGAGGTATCTAGAGTACTGAGAAGTTGAGTGATTTTCTCAGGATTGTATGGCATAGCCAATATGCATGGGACTTCAACCCAGACTTGTTTGTTGGCTCCAAGGTCAGAAATGGATAAAAGAAAAATCATTTTAGAGACATTTAACATTTAACCTACAATTAGATCAGTAGAACCCTTGAATCACTTTAACCAAGGCTTGCTCTCACTGCCAAGTAAATAAGACAATGTCAGGAGGCAAAATAGGATTAGAATACAAGTTCTTTGTCAGACATTACAGAGGTTCATGGCAGAATAATATTAGGATTGTTGCCTCACAAAACATCAAAAAGCACTTGAAAAAATTTGCAGAAAGCTTTAGTAAGAGACAGTAGCAAAGCTAAATTCTTAGAGAATTTTTAGGTAAACCAGAAAAGGGGGGGGGGGGAGGAGTTTGTGTGTGTGTGTGAAACCAAAATAGGACAGATCTGCCAGAATTTGAATTGGTAGAACAAAATGTGACATACTATAATCAAAAAAAAAAAAAAAAATTACCCAACGCAATCACAGAGGTAACATTCATGTCAGGGCATAAAAATATGACCAGCCTACTAAGCGATTTCCCACTATCATGATTTTCTGCCTGAAGTCCATATGGATTGAGGGAATAAGGGTTACCCACAAAAGTTATTCTGAAGGGTCTATAAAATCAAATGAGGGAAAATACACCTTTATTTCAACACAGTTGATTTCCTTTTTAATCCTTATTTTTATCCATTTAAAAGCATTCTTCTGAGAATGTGTTTTTACCAGAGTACCATAGAGGTCTATGATACAAAAAAATGTTAAAGATCTCTGTTTTATTATCAAGGAATACTATAGTACCTGTTCAATGAACTATGTAGCCATGCAGAATGTATTGAACAAAAACTGAGTGGATAAAAGGTGTGTTGGCCAGATTTGACTTGTGATTAGTTGCATGGACAAACCATTTTACTGAATATATTCATCAGTCATGTATCTTAGGCACGGAAGATAAAATGGATACAAAAATGAATAGGAAAAAGTAGGTTAATGTGAAATTATTGGAAACTGTTCATCTGCGAGTCATGAATATTCAAGTTGAACTCTGGCTCTGCCACTTTTTACTTGTCTTTGCAAGTATCACCTAATCTCTCTGGGTCTTAGTTTCCTCATTTGTAAAAGGAAAAGTGTTAAGACTAGATGCTCTCCAAGATGTTTTCTAACTCTAAATATATGGCACTTAGAAATTGTGCAGCATTTTCAATGACTCAAGTTATTTCCTAAGACAGAAAGCTAACTTTTAAACACCATCATGGTAAGGCTACATATGACTTATCGTGGAAAAAATTTTTTAAAAAAATTATAGATAACACAAAAGCAATGCAAGAGACATTACCAATGTCTTGTATGCAAGAAGTGGGAAAAAGCGTTATTAAAGTCATTTATGACTGCAAAAACAAGTCCATTATGTAGCAAAAATCTGGAATAATATTTAACTATTTTGCCATACTGACACCTATGAAATTTAAGAAGCTAGAGAAAAAACTCAAGAGTAGTTGAGATCAAGAGGACTTCCATGTCTTTCCGTAGGAGGATATGGATAATAATCTATTGAAATCTTTCAGTGTCTCATCATTATGTGGAATTGATCCTGGGATCTCAAAGCTTGGTGGAAGAGATCATATGGTAGAAAGATTTCCAATACAGAATCCTTAATAGAAAGTATGTCTTTTATCCAAGGATTGGTCTAAATTTGGAGAGACTAACCAATACATTGGCCACAAGGTAATTAATTTTAAGCTTCACTGACCAATGACAATCTGCTAAAGCATATAGGACTCAGTTTTATGTTACTGGAGGAAGCACTGCTATAAGAAAATCACAGATCCTTGAAGTACTGAAAAAAGCAAAATTTATACAGAATGTGAAGGCATAGATAAGATTGTGATTTGCATGGAGGAAGGGGAACCCACATCTCAAAAAGGAAGACTAAATCCCACTTTCTCTTTCCCTTTTCTTTACTAGGAACAAGGCTGCAGGAAAGTGGAACAGTATAACTTAAAGTACATCTCCCCCACACAACCTGCAACTTGAAACCTCAATAGATATGTAACCTTATTGATAGTGATTCTTCCAATGGTGCAGATGGTAGCTCATTTATGCCTTTCCATTCTATGCAATTCTTGTCCATGACCTTTTGTAAAGGATCTTAATGTACCAGAGGCTGTCCTCTTGTAACATACTATAGATACCATATTTAATTCTTTCTTTTACTATATAACTATTTCATCTCCCTTTCAGCATGTTTCCTTTCCTGGATATCTCTGGGCAAATCACTGTTAGTTATATGTTGCAGTTTATCCCTATCATAATTACTTTTTTGGGTTACCATATTTTTGATCCATCCGGGCCTATGGTATTCCATTATTCATAGGCAGTAGTCACCATGAAGCATTACGGAGACTACTGATCTTTTTTAAAAATGAGATTTTGTTTCAGGTAACGCTCTTCCTATTTAATTTTTGCTGAAATTTTACTATTAGAATTCACTTAGGGTAATGAATCTAAAAACAAGAAATATTTATTATTTGACTAGTATATAAAAACCATTATGCTAGGCTTTAAACATAGAAAAAATATACATACATACATAATCCTTACTCCTCAGAATTTTTTTAAAATCTATTTGGGTTGAATTATGAAACATTTATGTCTTATGACAGGGATAAAGAAGATATCAAGACATTGCTCGAGAGAAGTTGAGGGCAGAGAAATTGCTTTCAGGTAAAATTCAGGGAGATTTTCATAGAGAAATGAGCATCTGAATTAGTTCTAGATAGAACAGTATTTGATTAGGCAAAAATAAGGGGAAGTCTACAAGAAGGTTGGATGAGAAATAGAACATCTAGTAGATTTAATCTGGCAGAAGTGTTAAAATACATTAAAAAAGTATGAAATAAAAAGGCTATCATGTTACATAATAGCCATATCATGAAACCATATCATATCAATATGTTAAGTCTTTGGATTCTAGCCTAGAGGCAGTCATTAGGGAACCATCTGACAGTTGAGGGAAAAAAAAAAAAAAAAAAAAAAAAAGATCTGAGAGTAAGGGTAGGGCAATGAATTAGTAGAGTATTACAAAATCTTAGGGAAACAGAACCAGAACTAGGTTCTTGATGATGGCAATATGACTGAAGACAGCATAATTTTAATGTTGGATATTGCCTGGCAAAATGGTGATGCCATTAAAAAAAAAGTAGGAAATGCAGAGAAAATATTATGCATAGTTGTTTGAGGTACTAATAAAATACAAGAAGTCTCCAACATTTGATGTCAGGACTTAGTCGCAGAAAAAATAGGCTAATATAAAATAGGATTTGCTAGTTATCTGCATAAAGGTGACAAGTGAAAGGAGAGATTATACAGACAGAGGAAGTCCAAGGACAAAAGACTGGGCAACAGCCCCTTTTAAGGAAAAATCCTAGAGAAAGAACTTGAGGTGTCAGAAAAACCAACTAAGAGTATTGCCACAAAATAATAATAGCTAGCATTTATATAATGCTTTAAAGTTTGTAAAACATTTTGTAGATATCTCATTTTATTCTCATAATAACCACCTGGGAGGTAGGTGCTATTATCTCCGTTTTACATATGAGGAAACTAGTATCTGAGACAGGTTCTGAATTTATGTCTCTGACACATCCATTTTATCACCTAGCTATCTCTAACCATACAAAGTGTCAAAGAAAAGGCTGGTCAGCAATGTCAAATTATACACAAAGAACAAAGAAAATGAGAATTCGGATCTTGGTAATTAAGAAGTTGATAATGAAGTTCAAACAACAGCTTTAGGTACTTCAATCTATTAAGGCATCAGTGTGAATTCACTTAATCATCTTAGCTAAGATAACTTGCTGGATAGGAATAGCAGGGAAAATAGGGTAAATTTGGACTATGGGTCACTGTAGAAGAAAACTGGATGTTTTATGTGAGAAAGATTTTAAGAAAATCAAAACAGCAAAAGGATGGTAGGTATTGAAAATGGAAAGGGCGTACAGGAGGCGGTGAAAAGGGGAAAGAGGGAACCTAAGTTTTGCCTAAGACAGTCTTACCTGTTTTGTAATGAACATTTTGATTATCTTGAGTTGAATATAATTGAGACTTCTGGCCTAGAAATTTAACAGCTTAACCATTCCCATCCCAAACTGGGAGAGAAAGACTCACCTCCCTCCCAAAACCTGCGTGTTTCCTTTGAGGTTTGTGTCTCCTCTTTAGTTCACATGTTACTACTATAAGTTACCTCTATAGTCACACGAATAGTAATGGGAAGCATTGCAAGAAGAATACTATCTTGTAGAAACCAAACATAGTTTTTTATGTATAAACTAAGGATTCTTCTGTATGCCCTTTCATGTACCTTGAGAATACTACTGTATTTCTCATATGAATTTAAACATATCCATAATCTGGATCACTTCCCCTTACTGTATCACATAAAAAGTGGTAAAAAACCACTTTTTAGAAAAATACTGAATAATTTAGTAAAAATTGGGCCTCATTAAAAGCAACTAACTGGCATAATGAATAAAGCATTTCCTAGAGTCAGAAAAACCAGAGTTCAAATCTGACTGATTTAGTTACAAACGCTATGACTGGGCAAGTCACTTATGTCTGTTCAGTTTCTACAACTGTAAAACAAAGGTAATAACTCCTAAAACACAGTATTCTTATGAGGCTCAAATGAGATATTTATAAAGTATTTTACTATCACTTATAATACTATAATTTTAATTGTATGTCTGTTTTCTTTCCCAACACATTTTATCTCCTATGCCAACCTCACTTTTAAGTCATCAAGAATTAAAGTACACAGTGATTTAATTTGAAGGTTCTTTTTGGAGTTTTAAAAATCTTTCTACTCCATTGCCCACAATAACTGCTTCCCTATAAATTCTGTTTCCTTAATAGTAATTTTTTTACTTATTACGAACAATGTAAGGTAAGGTCACTTCCCCTAAAATGTTCCTCTTTGCCCTTGGGCACAACTCCTTTGAATTTTTGTGAATAGAGATTATATCATTACTTATATTTTTATCCTAGCTGTCTGACTGGCACATAGACATAGTACACGCTTAATACTTCATTGACTTTTCAGTTAAACCTGCAAACCATAATTCATTGGGTGACAACTTCCTTATATCTTTTGGTTATGTTTATAGCATGAAAAAAATGTCAGTTCAGAATATCCAGGCTGATGTGTTGAAACATATAGGTCAGGATCAAGAAATGAAGGAGGTTAGAATTAACAGACTACACACACCAAAGCCTCATGCCCACACATCCAAGAATGCTTCCTCCCTTCTTCCCCCAAAAAGGGAATTGGAAAGCATTGCAGGGCAGAGGTGTCAAACTCAAAAGGTGGAACCATATTAAAATGTGACTGAGCAAGGTGTAACAAGTTAAGTAAAAAGTACAATATAATTTGTTAATTTGTGTTTTTTTTTAAGCCAACATGTGGCTAATAGGATCCATTTCTATTTGAATTTGACAATACTGCTTGAAGAGAATAAACACTACATAATCCAAAGGAAAAGAAGTTAACTGTGTTTTAACAGAGAGGAGGTGCTTGGTTTCCAATATGGAAGACATTTCTGAATCATCTATTTATATAGTTATATCATCCACTTAAAAAACAGAAAAATCATAAGTGACATCACATTAGAAAAGAAATTTAAGAAAATGTATGCATTTATAAACAGTAACCACTTGACTTATTCAGACATGTTACTGATACTAAAAATGATTAATGGAGAAAGGAATAGACTTTGGCACTATTATCTTGTTCTACAGAAATTTCACCAACATAAAGCAAAAACTATCAGCAAATTTTTTTTTTCTTGATAGGACTAAAGACTAGCCAAAAAGGAAATACCAGTTTACAATATAAATTCATTTATAAAACCTAAGGAGAACAGTAGAAGATTATGAGCAACACTGATTAATAAAACAAAGGGAAGTGAAGAAACTGAGCCTAGAAAGTCTGGTATGTTTCTCCTTTAAACAAGATAATTTTAAGAGCAGTTAAAACAAACTATGTTCTTCATCAATTATCAGGGAGTGACATTTAATCTGAAACATCTTAGTTCTCAATATGCCTGAGGAACAACAAAGTTGGGAATAGCACCTGGACCAAACCAGGTACAGAAGAGGTCCATGATGATATGTTGACACAATTTTGAGGGTAACGAGCTACCACTAATCATACCTGAAAAGAGAACTAAATCCTAGAAAGACTGAAGAGGAAGAGAAAGAAAGGGCCATTTTGCAGCAGTAAAGAATATCAATTATTTCTCTAATTTCTACAAAATCTACAAAACAACATTCATTAGACACCTATATGGTAGGCATTTTACTAATGGCTAGGGAAACAAAACTGGTCCTTGTCCTTCAGAAGTTGAAAGCTATCTTTGATCAAAGTTTGAAAATAAAGCAATCTGACTTGCACACTATGCGCTATAGCCAATTGAAATCACATATACAATTGATTGAAAGGTCAAAAAATGCAATATCTGTTAACTACAAAACAGCATTTGATTCAGCAGGGTGTCATTCATGCACAGATAAATGATATTCTGATTAATAGTATAAACAGGAGATACTTGCAAGCCAAAGGTTTTTTGTCACTGTCAAGGAGAGTACAGTGTAGCAACCAAATGAAAGAAAGATTCCATATGGATGCTGAGATCTTCCAAAGGCTCTTTGTAGATGACCTGCATCTAGTACTGAACATTACAGAATGTCCTTAAGTGAGATTCACAATGCTCAGAAGTTTAGTTTAATTATCTATAAAAGAAAAAACAAAAATGGATAAAATCTGCCTATTATTTGGATTATAATATGAAGATGAATAGACAATCCACTGAACTGGTTCAAACTTGAACAGGAATAAGAAAGCAGGTTTTGTTACCATTAGAAATTTCATAGAACTTAAAACAAACAAAAGATCTTGAAACAAAAACATCATTTCATCACCAGTATTCTTCTAGTAATGCTGTAAAGACTTCAATTCATGGGACAAATCCTCAGGGAAATAAAATTGTGATCAATCAAACATCAGTAAAAGAGATGGAAAAATCACTGTGAGTGGGCATACACAAGCTGCAGCATATTACCAGAATTTGTGCTCAAGAAGAATAAAAAAATACCATCCAGATCTATGAGTAAAAAGAGCAGTGAATCAGATACCTGGCAAGAGTGAGAGCTAACATTTAAGACATATATGTATGCTAAACTGGTACTAATCTAAAGTTAGGAGACATAACTAAGAAACAGGCCCCTAATACATCTAATGAACTACTTATGAAAGGATATGGGTTAAGAGCTACATAGGATGAAAAGGGATTGATAACCTATACCATTGGAAGGAGTATTTACACTGTTGAAATGACATACATTTGAGAAGCTATATCTAGTAAATCTGTTTAGTCTATTTAATTAATCCAGTGACTATCAACGCAGATTTAAATACATACCTATGCTAATTATTCAATTTACAATCCAATTGTTTAAAAGCTTTAGAGAAATAAAGGTATTATACAGAGAGGTAGTTCTACTTTGAAAAATGGCTTTAGTTTTTAGATCCATCTCTTTTTAAGACAAACTAGCTCAGATTCGAAAATATCTTTTGCTTTGGTATTTAACTTCTCTAAAACCTACTTGAATTATTTTGATATAATTCAGTTTATAATTTTAATTAAATAGCATAAATTGTAACCTGCATAAAATGTATGTAGTCTAATACAACAGAAAGTTATTAAAATTTTAGGTTGTACCAAGGATCTTAACTGTCCAGGGGAGGACAAGGAAAGGATTTAAGTTCCATGGCATAGGAATGAATAGCAATTGAAAGAATTGGATATACCCTGGGGGAAGAATGGAGAGATTGTTTTCTAGACTTAAAAAGCCAGATAAATACAGATTACAGATATGAATATGATGACTGTTTTTAATACTTGATATATGGATTAGATCTGGTTGACTTGATTATACTAGGAAGAACTAAGAGTAGTAAGGAAGATGTAAAAAGGAGCCAATATCAGTCTGATATAAATAAATACTTACTAATATTTTGCAGCAGGCTGCCTCAGATCATGGATTGCCTTAATGGATGGCTTCAAGCAAAGGCTGAATGATTTCTTGTTGGGAAATGCAATACAGGGATTCTTTGGCAGGGAGTAGTTGGATCAGTATCTACAAAGACTCTTTTCAATTTGGGAATATTGTAATAAAGAAAATCTAAGATATAATACGGAACAGTAAAAAGATGACTAGATTTGGGATCAAAGAACCAGATTCAAATCCTCTCTCTTAATCTTTCATGCTTCTTCAGTTTCTTAATTTGTAAAATAAGGGGCTGGATTAGGTAACCTCTAAAATCTCTTCTAGCTTTAAATACATGATCCTAAAATCCATAATCCTGTGACTCAAGGCTTTAAAAGAGCTAGTAAAAGAAGTATGAATTTAAACAAAGATATACCTTTTAAAAACAAAACCAAGACATTAAGTTCCTGGTTAAGACAGCTACTTTATAAAATCTAGTCTCAGTATAGATAGAAATATATCAATGATTTTCTGCCTGGCTCAGGGATCAATAAAATAAGGTACTTAAACAGAAACAATGATATTCCATGGTAAGCAGAGATTTACTGAACAACATCAGAATCCAAACTAAATTAAATTTATTTTGTTAAAAACTATGGAAAAAATGCTTTAAGAATCACTAAATACAAACTAAAATTTGCATATCTATTAAAAAACATTCCTGAGATTACCAACTGTGTATTTCTAACACAGTTCCATTTACATACACTGAAAACAATGGAGTTAGTATAACCTGTACATTAGTTTAATTTAAACTTGATCAAACTCTTACATTTGAAAATCACTTAAATTTGAAAAATATCAAATTCCTTAGGTATCTGCCAATTATATGGTGGCTAGCTAAATGGTAAACACAAATCACTATTTAAAATGGCAAGAAACTACAGTTATTTTGTTTAAACAGTGTTGCTACATTTGTCTGGCTGCATAATAAATTCTGGTCTTGATGACAATATAATGGAGCTCACATACTTCTAATCACAAAGATTTGCTGACCTCATGTCCCTTTTTGTCCTAGTTTATCCACACATTTTGCTTTTAAAATGAAGAGGCAAGATCTCACGAACCATTTAACATCTTTAAAAATAAAAATGCATTAACAATTATTTAAAATTACATCTTTAAAAGGAAAGGGACATGACTCCTTCATCCCCTCCAGGATTTATCCAATAAATAGCACCCTAAGCATAAGTCTGTGAAGTCAGTATGCCACTATTGATTAAAGACACATAAATGATTTGTAAGCAGACACACAAAAGTCCTTTTCAAGTTAGCCATTTCATAAATGCTTTAAGTCTGGTTTCAAGTTCATAAATATAAATAACCTAAGCTATAATGAATTTTTTTTAAATGCAACAATTGTTTTCTGTATGGCTAACTGCACACTCCTTAATAAAAAGTGATTTCACAAATGAGTAACAGTTTCCCTAAATAGATTTTTGTGTCATACAAGGCAAATGAATGTTAACTTGATTTTTTTCTGTTAAGTTTTTATCCCAGTCAATTTTTGGGTCACTGTAGTCAAGAAAGAGAGGCTTGGGCAGACGTGGCTAGTAATGCAGCGAGCTAAATTTCTTTTGCACATTTGTCTCATGTTGAACACCATGTTTAGAATTCAAAATGAATCAATCCCAGAACCAGAAATATGCAGCTGAAAAATTATTCAACTTTTAGGTGTTCCTATGTGATAAAACTATCCTATTTTTATCTTTACAGTTTTAATTCTAGCCCCATAATTCAGAACTACTACAATAAACTATTCTTGGCCAGGCCAAACTTAGCTTTCATGATCACATTTTCAAAAGATTCATGTACAGAATGTCAGTCTAAAATATGTATCACTTTTTAAAGAGTAGCCTGTAGAAAATATAAAAATACTATAGGTTTAACAAAGCATGTACATTAAAACTTGTCTGAATAAAGATGTAATACTAATGTATTAGAAAAATTTTCTTATTATGAAACATTAGCAAATATGGAGATACACAAAATACTTTAAGGGACATCTGGTTATAGTATACAGATCAGTAGTTCTCAAACAGGATCTTGCAATTTTCAGTGGAGTTATGAGGGATTTCAGGATGTAAATCTGTTCTTCTGAGGAGTACTGCAAAAGGCTTTGATGCTGCAATATTAGTGGATAGAAACTTTCCCTTTGGTCCCAAACCCCACCCTTTTCCTCCCACATAATTATGATGGCCAGCCATTCAGTACTTTTTAAAGAATTATTGTTCTCTATGAAAAAAGTTTAAGAACCACTTGTAAAAGCAGAAAAAATATACCTTATATGCTACAAACTTCTCTAAACTATGAAATCAAGATATTTAAATTCTATTGTTTTACATTTAATTTTACACCTTAGCAAACATTAGGATCAGTAACTTGTCAATTTGTTTTAATAAAAATTAGAAAAAAGTATAAAATTTGATATCACCTATTTTCAATAAGTACATACACAGTATGTATGACTGTTAAGCAGGTGAATAAGGATGTCATATAAATTACATTAACAAAAATAGAACTTTTTTTACATTGTCCAAATTAAATAAACTAACTATATTTCTCAACAAATTGAATGTTAGTCCTAAACCGATAACACTTACACATTCAAAAGCAGCATTTTCATAACTAAACTTAAGTATGTAAGCTCCAAGGGGGGCAGGGATGGTATCTTCTCCAAACTTTTTATTTCGCCCAGTGCTCAGCATAGTGCTTTGCACAATTAGTGCTTAATAAATGTTTGTTGAATGAATAAAAACCCTAATCCTTAAGTAGTTTGTTTTCCTGATGGGCATGACATCCAACTATTAAGCACTGATATACTTGACTTGTTTATGTAAGATCTACTCTTGTGACCCTGTGTTTACCCTTTCACATTAATAAGCATCAGTAAGGTCTTTGGCTAATGTGGTTTTGAAATGAATTGTAAATTAAGAAAACATGAGGCATAACAACCTTGATTTAGCATATATAAAAATATCCCAAATACTTAAATATAAAAAAATTCATTTTCTAAGATGGGATTTAAGTAAAAAACAAACAAAAAGAACCATGACATTTATCTTTAGACCTATATCCTGAAAATTTAGTTGAGGTAACCTCTGCAAGACACAGATCCACACTTGCACACAGTTCTGACTCTCTTTTTGGCTGGGCTGAGGTCAATAGACTCTGAAGATATATCTCCAGAACCTGAATATGTGGGGGGAAAAACACAGGAAAAAAAAGAGAGTTGGTAATTGTAATACTGAATTCTTTATTATTAATTCTAAAAATTGTTTTAGTGTACATTTTGAATATTTACTTAGCACTTGAATCAATGAGAGTAATTTAACCTATTTATATAACTAACCAGAAGACAGAAAGAGCTGCAAGATAGTAAAAGAACCATTAAAAATCAATAAAGTAGATGTTCTTTTCTTAAGGATTATGTACTCAATATTTTTCAATTATTAATTGATAAGCAAATATTGGAGTTATGTGGCATAATTCAATAAAAATAAAGATCACAAAAATTAAGTTTTCCTGCAGGGTAGGATGACCAAATTAAATGCACACAAAGAATACAGAATCAATTTTTTTTCAACAAGAATGTCTATCTGGTACAATGGAAATTGAAGGGAAAATGACTGAATTCTACAATAATCATTTAATGTACAATCTTATGAGGAAACAGAACAAGTTTAAATTGTACATAAAAATGTTAGGAAATGAATTCTAAAGAAAAATATTAAAAACAACTAATATTTAACTGCTAAAATGTTTGAAAAGACCTTTGGACACAAAGTGTGTGTGTGTGTGTGTATGTGTATGTGTGTGTGTGTGTGTGTGTGTGTGTGTGTGTGTGTTTTAGTAACTTTTAGTCTTATGAGATCACAACAAAAAATATTTTGTAACATTTCCTAAAGAATTAAATAATTGTATTTTGGATAAAATGTATTAGAGAAGAAAAGAAGTTTCCTTATTTTAAAGTTTTTTGTTTAAACATAACAAACTCATTACTATAGAGGTGATATCCAGAACAACTGTATATAATGGAAAGCACATCAAATTGAGCCAGAAGTCCTACACTTTAGTCCTGCTCCCATGATTTATCACCTGTATGACCATGGATAAATTAATTTAACCTAAATTTTTTCAGCTACAAAATGAAAAGGGTAGAACTAAATATAAAGAAAGGTCCTTTCCAACTCTGAGTCTATTCTATACCCACAGCTGTTTAATACAAGTCATATATCCATAATATAATCATCATACCTTTCATTTGATAATCAAAAGTAAGCTCTTCTCCAGGATGTATCGTTCTTGTGGAAAACAGTGCTATTCGAGGAAGGCGAGTATCAAGGTTATCAATGAAGACATTGAACACCTGAAGATTTGGATCACACTAAAAAAGAAACATTAAAATTATATGATCATTCTTGTTATATATGCAGAAACAAACATTTGATTTAAGCCAGATAAATGCCACATGAAAATTTCAATTTCCCAGGGCCTTGTTTTTAAATTCCTTTTAATATTTAATTGCTTTTTACATGGATAAAGGACTAAGTTAAACCCATTAGAGCCTAAATTTAAGGTTTCAGGATGTCTCAGTGCTCAAAGACAAAGCTTAGGAACCCATTGCCTTCCCGACACTTAATTTATAAGCTATATGGAAGGCAGGGCAAAGCTTATGTTTTGTTTGAACAAAACTAGAATTTTATGCATTCTTAATATTTCCAAAAGACTCACGATTTCATTAGTAACCTCTTCCACTGATGAAGACAGAAACTTCTCCAAATTTTGTCCTACTGAATTGCTATAACCAAATTCATCATCTGCTGACTAACCTTTTGATGATGAAGAATCTCTCTGTACCTGGCTAGGTTGGTTTTTAGGTAACAGACATATAGTATATTAAACCAGTCTCATACCCGAAACTCTTCCAACTTTGTAGGGAACATCAGCCTTTGAGACATTAACACAGGACTCTCATCAGACATTGATTATATTAGTGTTTAATTTGATGGATCTCAAATTCATCACTAAACAAAATTTACCTTAAAATGGATTCACAGATTAGGGAATTTGGAAGAATTTCCAACATTTTTCATAAACCAATTATACCTGAACTGATAATTTGGCATATTTTGTAATGTCACTTGCTGTCTTTCTATTTAAAACAGCAATAATAAAATAAAGAATAAAATGTGGAAGATGTGAAAATATTAAAAAAGCACTCTGGAAATACAAAAACACTATGAGTGATTACCTCATTCTTAAGATCTTATTTTAAGGGACTGGGTAGCTTTAAGTCAAAATGATAAGCTGATTAAAAAAACAAGAAAAACAAAACCCAAGATTTTTAAAGTAAGGTGAAATTCTTGGCCCTCTTATTTTAAAGTCCTGTTTATGCTTGAAATGATACTTCTTACACTATGATTCACAAAATGAGACACATTTCCATATCGAGCTGCATCCACTGTGAATTCATCAGATTCATAGTCCAGATCAAAGAGATATGTGATTCCTTTATTATCATAGAGCTGCCCCCGTCTCTCAGCTTCTTCACTTGTGATAACCTATAAAGAAAAACTAATATATTATATAACTATTGCTGAACTAAAAGAAAAATCCATAATTTTGCAAAATAATTGTAAAAAGTCAGAAGTGATCTTACTGCTGAAACCAAGGAAATAAGCTGTTAACATTAACAGTACATCAACAATATACAGTAGATGTGACCTAAAAATATTTTAAATTACATACTAGATACTCTGAAGTCACCATGATTGCCAATCATCTAAGCAAATTCTTTCGGAAACAAGACAGCTGGAAGTAGAGAAATTTGGGAGATGAAAAAAAGGATTTTATAAAAATAACTTTAGAAAAAAAAAAAAAAGATAATTTTAAAGCAAGATGTTTGCAAATCTTACTTGGCTATTCTTTCCTGCATATAGTAACTGAAAGCAAATAGAAAGCACCCTGAAACCTCTTACGTATCCAAAATGCTTTTTTCCCCTTTAATAATCTTTGAATATGGTTACAAAAGGAACCTTACTAGAAATACAAAATACTAATTTAGTTCAATTTGCAGTATGCAATGTTAACAAAATTCAATTTTGTAAGTTTTTACAAATACTTGACTGAAAAGTAAAAAACATCTTCTGTAGTTCTACCTTTTTATTTATTCATTTAGCTACAAATCCAAAATTCCTAAAGTATAGTAAATAAAATAGGAAAAAGATCTCAAAAGTTCAAATATACCAAAGAGTAACTTAAAATGGACAAAATCAGGCAGCCGACAATGATTCAGAGATTACCTTTGTTTTCTCTGGAAGACAATATTAGATCTACTATCACTATGAGCAGTTCTAAAATTGAAATAGGATTGAACATGATCAGATATATAATCACAACCAAATATTTCTGTAGCTAGGATTTATTAACATAGCAATGCAGTTTGATTCTTTGCATGTCAGTAGGGACAGTGTTTGCAATTCAAAATAAGCTATGGGAACACAAGTTCTGGACTTCTACCATCATCCTTTTAAGTTCACTGTTTCACAGAAAGTTAGTAGTTGGTACCCCATTGATGGGTAGTTATTAGAATTTAAAATATTGAAAATAGCATCACTTCTAGACATCATATAATATTTGTAGGAATACTTTTGTTTTTAAATATATCTACTCCAATATTTTAGGCATCTGTAATTTCATTGATGTACTTTCCTTCACCAATACAGATTGCAACCCCTTTATTATTTAATGAATAGGTTTTTCAGGAGATGCTGTAGCTAAAAAATTATTACCAGGCAACCAGCAGAGTGATGAGTCTGTTACGACTTAGACAAATGTGTCTATTCCAGAACTAGTCTTATCACTGGGCCCACATTTGAAGCTTTTCAGCTTAGTACAATTTACCAAACTTGTGTTCCACTAGTATACATCTTATGGTTTCCTCCATGCCACAATGAGGCACCAAAATTTATCAGGAGTTTTTAAATTTATATTTTATTAAAAAAACCATAGCACTCCTGATGCAAAACCCAAAAAATATATTGGTAAATCTTTGCAAATATCAGTCACAAAATATACCAGCCAGGACAAACACTTAAATGTTATTCAAAAAAATAAAGAAATTTATTAACAAAGAAACAAGTCCTTTAAAGAAAGACTTTTCTCAAAAAAGGTCACAATCTTGTATACATATTATTCATTACAGTCTAAGTAGTTGAACGTACCTCTCCAACATACTCCATGACAAAACTCATTCTTTTAATTTTCACAAGGGTTTTCACTCCCCAGCCACAGCCATTGCTAGTTCTAAAGATGCAAAGTGAATACGGTGTACCTTTCTGAACAATCCTATTGGGGCAATCAGGCCCACATTTACACCGTGAGTTGCACTCATAGATAGGAGTGCCAGGTTGGATTTTTATCTGCCTTTTTTTATTGTAAGCCAAATGAACTCCAGCTTCTGCAGGGCAGCACTTCTCAAAGAAGCAATCTGTGCACATACAACCAACTATGGCTTCATTTGTTAAATTGATTCCAGGAGCAGGTTTGTATTCATTAATGTAGTAAAAGTCTAAAGGTGGACCTTCCAGATCAACAGTATTTTCAACAAAGATCATTCCTTTATGGTTCTTTTTTCTGTTAAGCTCTTCTTGCCATCTTTGCAGAGCTAACCTTTGTTTAGCCTTCTTTACAACATACTCAGCAATAGCAGGCTTCAAACTTTTGATATCATTTTTCAACATTACTGCTTTGCCTTGCTTTAGCTGAGACAAATAATCACGTTGGTCATTATAAAATTGTTCAAGAAGTAATGGACATTTGAGATTTCTTGAAGGTTCCCAAGTATTTGTAGTTTCTGGCCATCCTTTCCATTTTACAAGGTAATATTCCATATCCTTAAAATACAAAAGAAGACGTACATTAAGCTGTAAGGTTTCAATTCAATTCAACAAATAGCAAGTGCCTATTATGGACAAAGTCTGTGAGGAAGATGTTGGGGGATGAGGAGGTGGGAAAAGAGTTTTGAAGAGTTTAAAATATAGGATTAACAAGACTTAATGCCTTCCTTCAAGGATTTTGTAGACTATAAAAGGAGATAACAAATGCTCATCATTCTTCTGACAAAACTAAGGGATATTACACAAAATATGAAAATTCTCCCCATGTTTTCAAACCAAAAGTTGCTGAATTTTTAATGTGACATAAAAGGTCCAATAATATCTTAAAAGCCCTGTTATAAAGTTTATAAAGCAGTTTTATGATAGTAAGACCATGTCAACAAAAATCATCCTAGCAAATATTCAAAATTTTTTTTAAAAAGAAAAAAGGTGCTTCAGATAACCCAGCCTTTCTGGCCCAATGCTGAGATGTCACAAGGGACTTGAGAAGTTAACACCTTTATCCAATTTTTGGTCAAGAGGGAGATGTTTTATCATTTGGTATTCTGTTAGCTAAGAATTTTAAGGAAAGTTCTCAATGATCACTTGACTTACAGTTTAGTCTGAATGATACTTTTACCTATAGTATAACTGATCAAAAAAAAAAAAAAAAAAAAAGACTTTGAGGAATTGCAAGAACCAAATACCATCTGAATCATTAGAATTCTGATTAGTACACCTTTGCTGTGAAGGATTTTCTGTATGCTAATTATTGTAAAACTGATAATACACACTAGGTTTTCAGTGGATATTTGTTGAATTCTGCATTGAGGGGTATACAAGATTACTGTCATCCTGACATATGACAAGCATTGTGTCCAACAGAGATACTTTCCTGATATACCATGCTTTGGGTCAGACTACATCTGGACGACAATATTTGACAAAGGACAGCATTGAGAAGTCAATGAGGAAGTGAAAGCCTCAAGTTTATGCCAAATGAGGACCAGTTGAAAGAACTAGTTATGTTTTGTCTCTAAAAAGATTATGTGGAAAGTAGGAGTACATAACTGTCTTCATATATTTGAAGGGAAAGTGAAAGGTGAATGATAAAATGGCTACACAATAGTTAAGTAAAACAGTCAATTATTAAGTGCCAAAATACATGTTAGAATAATCTTATACTAAAGGAATGCAACAAATGGACAAAAAATGTATCCTGGAACTACTGGGATAAGTCAAAAAGACGGCATGGGACTTTAAAGAATTAGTTATATTGAATAGGAAATAAAAAGGGGAAGAACATAAGCTTGCAATATAGTATGCTAGAGACAGAGAGAAAATGACCCTGGCTAGAAAAAAGGATTTATATGACAGCAGAATTAGGATTAACAGGTACTTACTTCATGGATCTATATTATCAATATGGATACTCTTTCCACCACTGCAACTTTTAATACATTCACGTCATTTTTGTTTTTTTATCTCCAACATGTAAAACTTTTGCACATAGTAGGCATTTAATTTTTTTTTAATTGTAATTTGAAAATTTCTGCTATCTGTGGCTTTGTCCAAGTCATTATCTCTGGGTCTCAGTTTCCTTCTTTGTAAAATGATGGGAATTAGGATAAACAATTTCTAAGGTCCCTTCTAGAATTAAATGAAAAATAAACCTTTGCATAAATCTTGGGGGAGGGGGAAGAAGGTAAGAGATAGGATGAAGTCAAGGTACTAAAGGCTTTTTCTCTAGGTCTTTTTACTATTTTGCATATTTTATGTATCAGTATAAAATCCAGGATCTCACTCTATCTTCTTTTCTAGGCATGCATGCTCTTAATATCTTTTATAACTGTTTCTACATGGATAACACTGTTGGCAATATGCGATGGTCCATTATCTTTATCTTTCCATTGTTGTATGGGTCACCTTTGATTTTGATTCTAAGGTTATTCACCACCATATAGTTTCATTGGGAGAATGTTAGTGTTAGAAATAAATGAACTTGAGCACCAAGGAGCAGGGGTTATCAAAAAAAGCTGCACAATTTTTCATTTCTGGATTTCAATTTTGTATTCAGATATGTTTAACTACAGTACTTGTCCAAGTTCAGGTGTTGGTAGGCTAATGCAATAGGCTGGCTATTTAATTAGCTGATGTAATCTGGGCAATAAGTATTCTCCATCCACTTAGTTTTTCCTGTGTGACTGTGCTTGTATCTCTAGCATCTGGCATAGTGCTTTGCAAATATCAGGCACTTAATACTTGTGACATTGAAATGAATCATAACATTCTAGAGTCTGTTATAATCAGCACAATGGCAACCACAAATACACAATCTGTCTTCCATTAGGACTCTGCATGAAGGCAGTTTCCATGATACACGGGGACACTTCTATTTCTTG
>JAJPUD010018053.1:0-29676 GCA_023553655.1 Myrmecobius fasciatus
CCAGAAACACTGAGGAATTTTTTTCTTACAAATTCAATTTTTTTTTTAAGAGGCAAACATAACTTTATTTCTTATCCAACCTCAATCACTGAATGGGTGTTGCCTCAGACAAACTGAGACTTGGGAAAGTTCTTACAAGAAATATAAATCTCCTGAAATACCGTTCTGGAAACCAGACATTTATAAAGCTATTGGGATTCAAATGGAGCTACTTGATTAGCGTTAACCCAAATTCCTCTGATTCTTACTGATTGATCAAAAATGGGCCCCAACCCAAGCCTCAATTAGCCATTATTAGAGTTTTGTCATCTCTGAGTGTAAATAACAATTGTTTCTGTTCTGACCAGAAACTCTGAGGATCTTCCCCTCCCAGATTGATTTTTTTGGGGGAGGGGTAGCTAAGAGACCATTTTTTTGGCCTCATTTCTTACCTAGCCTTAATCACTGATAGGGTATTGCCTCAAACTTCCACCTGGGCAAGACCTCAGCTTAAAAAGGGCAAGGTCTCCCACGGCATCGGGGCCATTTCCAGTCATTTCTGATCTGCATCTTGCCTCTGGAGCCAGAAGACTCCAGAGGAGTGAGTAAAGCTGGTGACTTTGCACAGCCCTCCCTCACTTCAGTCTGACTCACTTGTAAATCAAGACATCACCTTGCTGATGTCATGAAGCACAAACAGCAGTAATTTAGCAGATAGCAGCATCCTGCTCATCCAATCATTAGTAGGGTCCCACAGTGGGGCCGATGACCTTCCATCTTCCTTCCTTAGTTTCATGGCTGAGTAGGAAGTTAAAAAGATTACAGAAGGGACCTCTAGGGCAACTTGTGCAACCCTCTCATTTCACAGATGATGAAAGTGTGTCCCAGAAAAGAGAAGCGATTTACCCAGTGTCTTAGGGGGTCCACGTCATAGACTTAGTGCTCTCCATTCATGATACCCCCCAGCCAAGCAGATCCCAGGGAAGTATTTCAGGGTCACAGAAGATGGTATTCCCAAGGCAGACTCAGGAAAGAAAATGGAAAAAAAGAATGAGAAGAAACAGATGCCCAAGCCATGCAGAAGTCAGACTGGACAGCCAGCTCTGAAGGCTGGCAGGGAGCCTGCAGTCCGCCCAAGCACAGCGTGGGGGGATCTTGGCAGCGAAAGCCATTCGTGTTCAGCTGTGACCCATTCACTGTTCAGAAGGTGAGGGTGTATGGAAGGCGGAGAGGTCTCCACAAAGCTATTTTTGACATTTGTTTTAACAATAGGAAAATTCTTCAAAAAGGAAAATGGAGAGGAAGTCATTCAAAGTCCAGTACGTGGTTAAGCCTGAATTCTTTGTGTCTGACTTTTCCCTTTTTTTTAATTAAAAAAATTATATCTTTAGTTTTCATGTTACCATTATTTCTATATCTGTCCCCTCTTTTGTCCCTCCTCTCTAACAAACAATTTTATAAAGGAGGGAAAAGTTAGTTCCTCAAAACTAACCAACCCATCAACAGAGTCTGATTCATTTCTCACCCATGAGTGTATGTCTCTGCAAAGAAAGGAGAGAGATCTGGTTGACTTTTTAAAAGTAGAATGATGGATTTTCTTTCTCTCTCACTCCTTACATCCAATCTGTTGCCAACGCCTCTTGAATTCACCTTTGTCACATCTCCTGATTACATCCCTGTCTCTCCAATGACGCCATCATTACCCTGGTGAAGACTCTCACACATGAATTATTATGACACCTTCTAAAGAATCTACCCGCCTCAAAGTTTTCCTCCCTGCAATCACTTGGCCATCCAAGTGATCTTCCTAAAGTGGAGGTCCAGTTATATTATTCATACCACCCCCAGTAAGTTACAGTGGTTCCCTATTGCTTCTAGGATCAAATATAAAGTTCTGTGTTTGACCACCCAAGCCCTCCCTAATTGAGTCCCTTATCATTTTTCCAGGCTTTCTTTTTTTTAACATTTTAAAAAATTTGAAACAAATGCAAAATAAGAAAAAAAAATCATTGCCATCTGTGCAACAGAACATAAGAAAGGATTCAAAATATAAAGCAACAAATTTCTATTTCCAGAAAGCCTATATAATAAATAATACACATGTGTTCTGAGCTGCCCATCTTCTCTTTGCTTCCTTGAAGATTTTCTTTCGTTCTCTGCTGTGCACTTTTTACTTTATTCTTTTTTTACTCTTCTTCCCTCCTCCCCCAACATTTTTTCCAGTCTTCTTACACCGTAAAGTGTGCTGTGTATTTTTCAATCCAGCCACTGATGTCCATATTGTTCCTTCCAAATAATGCCTCATCTCTTCACTCCAGCCATCTTCTCAGGCTGCCCCCCACGCTAGGAAACTCTCTTCCCTCATCTCCTCAAATCCCCTTCTTTCAGGGCCTCCTCTTTAATTATTTCTAACTTAACCTGACTAGAGTTTGTTTGTACATACTTGTTTGAATGTTAGACTATAAGTTCTTTGAAGGCAGGCTCTGTCTTTTGTATCCTTAGTGCCTAGCACATAATAGGCCCTTAATAATCATCAGTTGACTGAGTTATCAAATATTGTCTTGGGAAAGAGTTCTCCTGGAATAGAATTCATATAGAAAACTTTAAGGTTTGCAAAGGGTTTTACATAGGATATCTCATTGGGTCCTCATGATAATCCTGAATATTATATTCAGTATTTTACAGATGAAGAAACTGAGGCAAATAGAGCTTAAATGACTTGCCCAGAGTCAGATAGCTAGTGTCTGAGTGAGAATTTGAATTCAGATTTTCCTGATTCTAGGTCCAGCGCTTTATCCACTGTATCATCCACCTTCCTACTTAGGGCCATGGTGCATGGTGCCTGTTTTCTTTTTTAATTCTTTAACAATAATTGCTTTTTTCCTCCCATATTTTTGGCACCATCTCTCTGTGATCACATTTTAACTCTTCACATCTTCCTACCTTGACTTCTTCCTTTCTGAAAGAGATCTAAATTCTCTTCATAAAAATAAACTTTGTGAGCAGAATCAGGAGATCATTGTAACACGACAACAACAAGATTATACGATGATCAATTCTGATGAATGTGGCTCTTTCCAGCAATGAGATGATTGAGGTCAGTTCCAATGATCTTGTGATGAAGAGAGCCATCTACACCCAGAGAGAGGACTGGGGAAACTGAGTGTGGATCGTAACATAGTATTTTCACTTTTTTTGTTGTTGTTTGCTTGCATTTTATTCTCTTTCTCATTTTTTCCCCTTTTTGATCTGGTATTTCTTGTGTAACATGATAATTGTGGAATGATGTATAGAATAATTGCACATGTTTAACATATATAGGATTACTTGCCATCTAGGGGAGGGGGTGGGGGGAAGGGAAGGAAAAAATTTGGAACACAAGGTTTTGCAAGGGTAAATGTTGAAAATTATCCATTCATATGTTTTGAAAATAAAAAGCTTTAATTAAAAAAATAATCTTCTGCTACCCTGTAGACCCCATAGGGAAAGTTTTTGCATCTAAAACATGTTTCTGGAGAGAACATCCATAGCTTACTTAACAAATTCCTTGGGAATGAGATTCCTTTATATGGAGTCAGCATGGTTTAAAAAAATAAAAAAATTAAAAAAACCTTTTCATTAATCTTGAGCAGCAGAATTGATTGCATTTGCAGCTGCATGAAAAAACAAAACCCCAAAGTGCTCAGTTTCTGTTTGTTCTGGCTCAGCTGAAGATAAACAGGCCAGTGTGAGACAAACTAGGAAAGTACAGAATCTTCTGCAGCCTTCTCTTTCTGCTGTCTCTCTCTCCTCAATACCACCCCCTGTCTTTTCTGGAGTTCTGGATACTGCAATCCTCACTCAATTTTTTTTTTAAATGGATATTTTCACTTACATTTGTCAATTGAATTAATGCACTTTAATTGAAACTCATTTATACTGAAGTACTACAGGCAACTGGGCTTCTATAACAATTTCTTCACCTTCTTTTTTGTTTTTCCCTTCCTTCCCTCCCTTCTTCCCTTTCTTTTTTCCTTTCTTTTCTTTTTTTCCTTCCTTCCTTCATTTCTTTCTTTCTTCCTTCCTTCTTTCTTTCCTTACTTTCTTCTTTTTTTTCTTTCTTTCTTTTGAAAAGACAGAATAGTGCTAGATATTCTAGAATCAAGTTTTCCTTGAGATTGAGTCACTAACGAGCCAAGTGAGGCTCTGTTATACACGGTGTTATACATGGAAAACTTGATTAAAATGTAATGGGAAAGATTTAGTGAAATAAAAATACAGTATACAACACAGATAATGTTGGTTTATGGTTTTCTAAGTCAATATACAGTGGTAGGGATCTGTTTCATGCGAGTTGACACCCCTGGCCTAAAGCACTGTCAGCTTTGACACTGGCATATGAAAGGCCTTCAGAAAGGCTGAGATGGATTCATATTTGGAAGGTCGACAACATATCCCTTCCTCACTCCATCTCCCAGAATCCTTTTTTTTTCCTTCAAGACCCACCTTCTACCACATGAAGCCTTTCTTCCTAGCTCCAACAAATATCCTTCCTCCCAAACTATCATTCATTTAACAGTAGCTATTTGTAATTGGATTTATTTGTATTTATTCCATTTATATTTATTCTGTTTTCACTTATATGCATCCTTATCATCTTCACTGTTTGTTAGAACAGGGAGAATGTAGGCTGTTTCATTTTGTCATATCCCTCACCTTAGCACACAGTAGTCAGGTATATATAATAGATGTGCAATAAATGTTGGTTGGTTATTTGGGAACAGTACCAAGGATGTACGCTAAAGAGCAGCATGGTAAAGGAACCCATCTCTACTATATGCTGTGTTCTTCAAGAGACTTGAAGTTAGGGAATATTTCTTCTTGTGTATTTGCATCCCCCAGGTTTGCCATAGAATAGGAGCTTAACAAATGCTATTTAGTAGCCTTTATTAGCTATTTATTAGCATTATTTCTGTTGGTTGCTTAGTAATATTATAGGAGCTTTCACAACATTTAGGAACTTATAGTGAGTAGGAGTAGAATCCCTGGGGCTTCACCTCACCCCCACCCAGGCTTTAGCTCTGTAGTTAGTGATAGCTGAAGGGCAAAGCTCATTTACGTGGACTACATCCACCCCGACCCACTCAAATGATAAACTCTGTTCTCCCAATGGAGAATCTTCCCTAGAATTACTGTGTTGGGTTTTTTTGCCTTTTGCTGAGGCAATTGAGGTTGTGACTTGCCCAGGGTCACACAACTAGGAAATGTTAAGTGTCTGAGACCAGATTTGAACTCAGGTCCTCCTGACTTCACTTAGAACTACTCTTGATGAGAAAGAAAAGAGACAGTGCTAAAACAGAAACTCTTCCTTCTATGTTCTTTTCTCCAAGCAAAAGTGAAAAGCCTGGGAAACATATTAGAAGAATCAGTTGAATGAATTGTCAATGGTTAATCCAGAAAAGGGATGATTTGGTTTGGGTCATGGTGACCAGTTCAAGCATCCAAAGGACACACGTGATAGAGGGATGAACCTTGTTTTGTTTGGCAGAATAGGAAGCAGTTTCAGAGAGGCTGTTTTAGGTTCCATGAGAAGAAAAATGTCCATATAATGAGACTACTTCATAAATGGGGTAGGAGAGCCCATTAAGCATTTTCTACAGGATGATCAGTAGGAAAAAAAAAAAGTGTGTTGTGGTGGAAAGGACATGGGATTTGAAATCTGAAGACAATCCCAGTCCTGCTACTTATTATCCATGTGAACCCTGGTCAATTCATTTTATCTCTGTGGGCCTCAGTTTCCCCACCTGCACAATGGACTCATCTAGGGTCCCTTTTAACAAATCCATGAACCCCAAGAATTTAAGAGAGTGGGGCAGCTAGGTGGCGCAGTGGATAGAGCACCAGCCCTGAAGCCAGGAGGACCTGAGTTCAAATCTGGTCTCAGACACTTGACATTCCTTGGCTGTGTGACCCTGGGCAAGTCACTTAACCTCAATTGCCTCAGCAAAAAGGAAAAAAAAAAAGAATTTGAGAGAGCAAAAGGACTTGAGCATCCAACCAATAACCAAAATAAGAAAGAAATCCTGACTTAAACTTAGCTGACAGGTGGTTGGGTAAGCCCCAAATTGGAGACCTGCAAGGAGAAGGAAGCCATACCTGTAAAAGGCAGCCCATTCTCCTTTTGGACAGCTCCTGCTGGCAGGAGCTTTGTGCTGAGCTCAAAGCTCAGATTTCCCCATTGCCTCTTGTATGCTGGTTCTGCCATTGAAAGAGATGTCACGGGGGGAGGACTGTGCAGGGTGGGCTTCGAGGTGCTGTGGGGATTAACCCATCCTTTGTATTCCTCCTGTTCTGCAGCGACATTCTACCTATAGCAGCATGAGGGCAGCCGGCAAGGGGGTGACCAAGCTCTCGGACTTGCCCGACCTTCCGCTCACAGGTGAGTCCTTTTCCCCATCATGGTAGAAATGAATAAAAAATCCTTACCCTCTTTCCCAGTCCATTTTGCAGTCTTCCTTTCTTTGCATGGAACAGCACACTTAGAAGTGTTAGGGATATATTTCCAGCCACTTTGACCTTGAACTGTCCTTGGCCCTGACAGCTCATCAGGCTGCAGCCAGTGGAGAAAGGCCGGTTTCCTTCTAGCTTTCTTTTCACAGTGTGAATGTAGCTAAGGAGAAAGGCATGGCTTTGTTCTTTTTTTAAAAACCGGGTCTCTAGTGAATTATGTGAAAATGGATTCGAATCTCAAGAGAATGAGAGTGGCTATTTTAAGAGGGGGCCCTATCTGGAGCTGAATTTCCATAACTTTCATAGTTTCTGAGAAATACATCTTTTTTTATTTTAGGCCTCCTTTGTTTGTTTGTTTTCTTTTCATGTTCTTCCCCTGTTCTGTTCCTCTCCCCCCAGGCCCACTCCATGGTCTTCCTTTGGATCCACATCCTGATAAGCAGGCCCTGCAAACAGATTTGGAGCTGGGCTGTCATGGGCTCACTGTACCCTCGCCTTCCCTTCTGTTTGCAGCGCTGAGCTAGCTTAGCCTTCTAGAACCAAGAGAGAACCAATTGGAAATAGGAGAACTTTCCCAGTGCCATGGAGCAGTGACTCTTTTAGGACTTGAAGGATCTGTGATCTCCCTGGCATGGGTGTACCCCATCTCAAAAAGCCCCTCCAAGTCTTAGGAGATGGGTCATTGCAAGCTGCCCTGGCTTAAGAATTCACCACCCTGTGGCCAATTGTAGCAAGGCTGGTCTTCAGCATGTAGGGAGGAAGGGTATCACGGGGCACTCACCCGACACCATGGCACCCCGCCAGCCCCTGATCTCCAAAGAGCCCTTTCTCTCTCTTCTCAAACCCACTTTGGTTTGAGTTAATTAAATTTCTGGAGCTCAGAGGGGCAACACTGGAGTCTGTCCGGGATCTGGGATTTTACCAAATTGCCTCCAATGAAGAGTGAAATCCCCTTTGCAAAGTAGGGCCACGGAAGCCTCAGGTGAGGCCGTGGAGTACAACTCCAATATTTTGTGGATAAGGAGAGATATTAGTTGTAACAGTGACTTGAGAGGCCATCGACAACTCCAGATAGAGCTGCTCTTAGTCTTAATGAAGAAAGACCTGGATTCAAGTACCACTTCTGACACATCTTGGGGGACTCGGGGCCCCAGGTCACTTAGACTTGCCAGTGGCTTTCTCACCTTTCTTTTCTCACCTCTGCCTCTTGGAACCCCAGTGTTTCCTGGCTCACTTCCTCTAAGAACACATCCCTGAGTCTCTCCTATAGTTGATGATTTATTTCCCTTCAAACCCCCTTGTATTTACTTAACTCTGTTGTACTCCCTAATGGAGGTCAGGAACTGTTTCCATTTTTTTCTATTTTCTCCTTTTTTTCTCCCAGTGCTTAGCATAGTGCCTTGCACACACTAGGTGCTCCGTAACTGTTGTTGGATTTAATTAATCCAAACTAACATGGGGTATGGAAGAGCAGAGAGAGGGTTCACAGGTCTGCCAAGAACAAGTACTTTTGGGGTCCAGCAGACAGGCCAGCCTCCTCAGTGACAGCATCACACATATTTCCCAGGCTTCCTTTCCTTTGTATTCTCCCACAAGAAGTACTGGAACTTCTTTCCCTTTTTCAAAAAAGAGAAACAAATAATAGTCCATGAGAACTTCCTAATTGAAGTCCTGCTTCTGCATTAGATTGAGGGAAATCTTTCCTTCTCAGTGCTAACTCGGAGGATCTTCAATGTTACCATCTTAATTTAATACATATTAATAACTCAGCTTCTACTACAATCCTGCAGTGCCTCCTCCTGATGAGGAGATAACCCAGAATTTGTAAAGGCCACACCAGGGGGCATGGGCCAAGCAGGAAAAGCCCATTGACCAAACTACGTGTGTTGTCCAAGAAGGTTGGACATGGGGTCTTGAATTTTTCAGCCGCTGAGTCTCTCCAAGACCATTTACAAAATCTTGCTCTCTCTGTGGGTGGCAGGGATAGATTGCCCTTCCTGCTGGTAAATGTTGGAAGCCAAAATAATGGAGCTAGTGACTAGGGAGCCTACAGCCCCTTTGGAAGACCCCCTTCAAAGATGGGGAGAGGCTGGTCCCTGAAGGCTGCATCCCTGGAGGGAGCACTCCCAACCAATTACATCTCAGATCCTCTGGTCTCAGTGTTTGTTTCCTCCTCACTCAAGGAGGATGACTTCATTTTCTTGATAGCCAGTCTATTGTGTAGAGGAACCATTATCCTAATTGATGAGACACATGCAGGAATGGAGGCCACAGGGGGCCATTGCCACTGAGTAAACAATCTGTGACATTTCCTTTCCCTCCCTCCTAGACCCCTCTGCATCCGTACAGCCCTGTTTACTCTGCTGGCAAGGGCCCGGCCCCTGAAGGATGCTGAGCATCGGGATCTTGGGACTCATGGGCAGCCACAAGGCACTCCCTCTCTGTTTCTGCTCTCTATGAGCTGGCTATCCTGGTTTTGCTTTGCCAAAGTAAGGATTTCAGGGTACCTTCCATTATGTCTTTTGCTGTGATGGGTTCCAGGACCTGGTCTTGCTTTTAGATGCCCAAGAAAAACAGGGTGGATGGAGGGACAGACTGGAAATCAAGATGAAATTCTAATTCTTGCCCCACTACCAACTAGTTCTGGGACAGTGAGGGATATTATTTCCCCTCTCTGGATCTCAGTTGTCTTCCCTTAAGATACCCAGAGATTAGAGCTGAGTGATTCTTAGGGTCCCTTCCAACTTGGACGTTTCATGATTCTTTTAAGAAATGTCATCTTGCTATCTCTTTAACTGCCTTCTTCTTGGGCAAGTGGAAGTCTAGAGCCTTAAATTTGAAGTTGAAGGTCCTAGACTCAAATCCTAGCTTTGTCATTTACTGTTTGGTTTTTTATCTGGTTGGGTCTTAGGTTCATTATCATTTCTTTTGAGGCAATCAGGGTTAAGTGACTTATCCAGTGTCCTCCAGATAACTGAGACCAGATTTGAACTCAGGAAGATGAGCCTCCCTGACTCCAAGCTTGGCACTCTACCCACTGCACCACCCAGCTGCCTCTAGATGCTAATATTATCCCTATTTTATAGATTAAAAAAAACTAAGACTTGCCCAGGGTCATATAGTTAATACTTGTCTGAGGCCATATTTGAATCCAAGTTTCCCTATCTCTCAAATCCATCATTGTCTACTGTACCACCTTCTGTAATGTCTCAGGTCCCTTCCAGCCCTAAAGCCATCATCCTATAACCTTTAAGGCCCCTTTCCAGCTCCAGATCTATGATCCTGTGATCTTCACCTCTAACCAGATACCAGCAGTGGCAGGTGAATGTTAGAGAAAAAAAAGAATACTACACCTCTCTGAGTCAATCTAATTAGTGGGAGAGAAGGATCTCTTCTCTCATTTTTCTCCAGTGGGGCCCTAATTTCTTATGATTCATCGTCACAAATTTCACTTTTTTCAGTTGTTGAATGGTAATTAATTTACTAGTTTATTTTTTCTCCCCACTCCTCCTAGAAGTAGTCCTTAATAATGACTAACTAAACTTTCTTTCTCCAATGTGATTTCTTCTAGAAGATTTGTTTCCTAGTCTGTCTTTGGTAGGATGGCCAGTGAATATACTTGTCTGCTCAGATGCCCATCAGGTCTTTGTTTCTGTGCTGGTTAAAGATGCCCATTAGAGCAGGGAAAGTGATGACCTAGCTGATCACTCTGTGTATAAAATGTGGTTTTTGTAGTTTTTTCTCCCAACTCCTCCTAGTAGTCCTTAATACAAAATGGGTGATTTTTGTTGTTTTTTCTCCCAATTCTTCCTAGAAGTAGTCCTTAATACAAAATGGGTGATTTTTGTCGTTGTTCACACAGACATCCTAAAGGGAAGAAATGAGGACCTGAAACCCGACCATTACCTCCGTAAGAGCCCTTCGCTTGAATCCCTGAGCAGACCCCCTTCACTGGGCTTCAGTCATGCCAGATTGCTGACGCCTACTCCTGGGGGCTTGAAACCACAGAGCAAACTCAGGTACCAAGCTGTGAATGATGAGAAAGTTGAAAAGGCATTTGGTGCTAACTTCCGATGTGAACAACACGGTCGCTGTTCTCAGGCCCTGCTGCCTAGCCTTTTCCGATACCCATTCCAATTTAATCGTGCCCGATGCAACCCTTCCCCATTCACACACCAGCCACGGTCTGGCCAGCTGTTTAGCTATGCTCTGTAACTTCAGTAGCAGAAGATTCAGGGTTTGGGGCCACACCGTCTCTTTCTGAAACACAGAGAGAGCATCCAGTGCTCAGCTGGAAAGAACTTCTTCAGGACTGGAGAAAGGGAAACATTGAGTATGTTGCATGCCCACTGGGGGACTAGCCACACACAAGTTCATTTGCTCTTTCCTCTTTCCCCTCTTCTTTCTCCTTTTCTTCCTCCTCTTTCTCTTCCTACCCTTCCTCCTCCTCCTTTTCCTCTCCTTCCCCGTCTTTATCTTCTTCCTACTTTTTCTCCCCTTCCTCCTTTTCCCTCCCTCCACTGCCACTTGCTCTTGCTGTCTCTATCACCTACTAATGGAAGGTCTGCCCTCCAGATTCCATTCCTTCAGCACCTGTGCTCAAACCCCTCTGGTCTGTCTCCATCCCTTCAATTCCTTCCTCTAGAGGAGCCCACTCTTGGCCAAAGTCAGCAGTTCTCTCGCCACTTCTCCTTCTGTATCTTTCTTCTCCACTTTCTGCTATTGCCTCCCACTCTCTTCTTGAAATTCTCTCTTCCCCTGGTTTTCGTGGTTTTGTGCTCTCCTACTATCTTATCTTAGCTAGTTAATAAGCAAATATGTATTAATGACTTGATTCATTTTAATTCAGCTACCGTTTGCAAGGCAATCATCCAGTCAATCCTCAAACATTTATTAAGCACTTACTATGAACCAAGGAAGAAAAAGAAAAATCCAGAACCCTTCCTGCCTTCAAGGGGCTTAAATTCTGAGGGAGAGTTCAGGTGCACAAACAAGACAAATGCAGTTTAGATGGGAGAAGGACACCAGCAGTGGGGGGGACCAGGAAAAGGCTCCTGAAGAAAGTGGTGTTTGAGCTGCGTCTTGAAGGAAGGTGAAGATCCTAAGAGGGATGGGTGAGGAGGAACATCATTTCAGGCATGGGGGGACAGCCTGGGCCAAGACCTGGAGGTAGGAGATAGGATTCCATGTCTTACAGACCAGAAGTTAGAGTAGGTGTGGAGTTAATTAGTCAACCCATCCTGAAGGACACAGACTTCATTTTCAGACTATTCTTTTCTTTCCTGGCTTCTTGCCTATTCTAACCAGTGACATCATTCAAAGCTTTTTTCTTTTCCCTCTGCATGCTGATATCCATGGGCAGTTTATCCACTTCCCCAGTCTCTTACCATCTCCGTGCTCATGATTTTCCAGGCTGTTCCTTAAGCCTTTACCTGCACATAGCCTTTAGTCTTGTTCTGAAACCATACCTTTGCTTGCCTGCATTTGGCTATTCCATTAAGCAATTAAAACTTAGCATGTCAAAACCAGAGCTCATTCATTTCTCTCTTTCCTTTCCTATTTCCAGTTAATTCTGGTTACCTTCATTTCTCTTTTTCTAGTCACAACCACAGAGTGATTTTTTTCTTTCCCTTTCAAAACCACCCCTATCCCACCCCCATGTCTAATGACCTGCCTCTTCCTTCTAGCACTACCTTCATCTTATCTGCATCACCTTCTGCGTCATTTCTCCTTATCAGTCAGTCAACAGGAATTTAGTAAGCACCTACTATGTGTGAGGCACTTTGCTAGGTACCAGGGTAAGTCCCTATTATGTGCCAAGTTAGGATAACCCCAAGGCAGGAACTGATTCTATTCTGTAATCTGTTAGAATATAAGCTCTTTGCTGGTAGAGATCATTTCATTCTTTCTATTTGTAACCCCAGCCTAGCACATAGTAAGCACTTTCATAAATGTTTACTGATATTTATTCTACTGAGGAGAGGTACAACATATTCTCAAGATAATTAAATATAGGACATAGACAAAATGAATACACTCTGATAGGGATGGGAGTCAGGAAATGCTTTTTGAAGAAAATGGTACTCTTCAAGCACCATGTTCTGCTCTTACTCAAGAGTCCCTATTGGCTCCCTATTGGTTTCCAATTCAGAGTGCTCAGATTGGCCTTTGAAGCTCTGTCTACACTCACATTAGCTTCATTTCTAGGAGGTTTTTGCTTCCACTCCAGCTTCCACGGCATGGTCCATGTACTTCATCACTGATATTCTCCCTCCACCCTATCTCTCTCTCTCTCTCTCTCTCTCTCTCTCTCTCTCTGTCTCTCTGTCTCTTTATCTGTGTCTGTCTCTTTATATCTCTGTCTCTTCCTCTTTCTGTGTGTCTCTGCCCTACACACACACACACACACACACACACACACACACACACACACACACCTTTCACAATGTCTTCCCTGATGAACTCCATTAGTCTCAAATGAGAACTCATCCTCCAGCATCTCAGAGAGTTGACCCATTGCCAAGCAGAGCACTTTATGAACGAGTCTTAAGAGGGTTACTCTACTACCAAAAAGTATCATTCATCCAGTCTTTTAAAAAATAAAAGTTCACTGATGCTTTGGGGTTTTTTTGGACATTTGGCCCTTTCCAGAGAACCTCCTCTTCCTCCTCCACCAATAGAACTTTGCCACCTAACAAGAATGTACAACTAAGCCAAAAAACCAATCAATGCAGTGACCTAATCTAATGGTGTATGTCTCATTCTGTTCCTGGAGTCCACCACCTTTCTGCCAAGTAGTGGGAGCATGATTCACCATTGTTCCCCAAGTTCTAAGGTCTTTTGTTGCCCCCAATTCTAACTTACATTCATGTAACTGACATGTGTGTTTAATGATGTTCTTAATCCATTGATCTGTGTCTTTGCCTCCTGCTGATTATGTATTGCTTGCTCTCATTTAACAACCTGGTGGGTGCCTGACTAAAGTCTCATGATTACTTCAATTAGTTGCCCTAAATCCTGCCCTTCCTGATTCCAATGGCTAGGACTTTGGATGAACCTTTTTTTAAATCTCTGCTCAGCCTTCTCGGGTGATTGGTTCAACTGACAGGTTGATTTCCCAGGAGACTTTGCCATTTTCACAACTGCTGTTTTGTTGTATGTTTTATCTAAATTGTCTTGTATTTTTTTTTCATTTTTTCACATTTATGTTGTCTGCATGCTCATGTATTTTCATGTGTGTATGTCCCATCTCCTCTCTCCCCCCTCCACATTAGATTGTGAACTTCTTGAGGGCAGGACTCTGTCTAGTGTTCCTTCCACTTCTCCCTATAGCATCTAGTTCCCTACACGTGGTGGGGATTCAATAAATGTTGTTGATTGACATTGACTGGCAGTGTGGTCTAATGGATAGCGCCTTCACGTGGGAGTGGCTGATTCATTGTTCAATAGGGTGTGGTGTGCCTCAGTTTACAGCTTTGTTGAAAGAGGATAGTCATCTCTACCACGTTGTTCATTGGTATATTGTGATGGGAAAGGTAATAGCCATTTATGCTTTAGGACCAAAGAAACACAGATTTGGAAGGAATCTCAAAAATCACTTTCTAGTCCAACTCAACAAGAATTCCCTTCTCAAAACTCCCTAAAAATGGTGGCTCAGCCCTTTCTTAGAGTTTTCCAACCACCCTCACTTCTCAAGACCTCTCGTTCTACTTTAGGAGAGCTCAGACCATTAGAACAGGGGTTCTTAACCTGGTTACTCTTGATAAAAGGTAGTGGTGGAGTTTAATCATGTCTGACCCCTTTTGGGGTTTTCTTAATAAAATTACTGGAGTGGTTTGCCATTTCCTTCTCCAGCCCATTTTACAGATGAGGAAACTGAGGAGATAGTGTTAAGTGTCTGGGATCACATAGCTAGTAAGTATCTGAGGCCAGATTTGAACAGGTCTTCCTGATTTCAAGCCCAGTGCTCTATCCACTGAGCCACCTACCTGGCCTTGGTAACTGTATTTAAATATAATTGGTTTCCTTTGTCATCCTGCATATTTTATTCAGTTAAAAACATTCTTCTGAGAAGCAGTCCTCAAGTTTCACCTGTGACACAGCAGAGGTTACCAGCTGACATCTGCCTCCCCATGACTTGCTCTCCTCCTTTTTCCTAATTCTGTTCTCTGGGGGCAAATGTCGTTTCTGTTACTTTTAGCATCCAATGGATGCCCTGGACCATTGGCTCCTGCTCTGATCGCCGGAGCTCTTGGAGAAAGATGCACCATGGTTGTTAGCTTGTTCCCCTACAGGGTTCCGGTGTCCAGCATCAGCAGGGCCCTTATTGCTGCCCAGATGGCCTTACTCTATCCACTGCTCCGTGGAAAGTTTCCAAATCTTTCACCCTGACTTCTCAGCTTAGTTCTTGTGAAGGTAGCCTTCTCCCTAGTGTGTTCCCAACTTGGGTCCCACTAACAGTAGGATCAGCTGCAAGGATTCAAAAAGATCAATCACACAGATCTGCTCTAGAGCCCTTCACTTCACACATGAGAGAACAGAAGGAGGGGACATGATTTGCCCAATGTCTTTCAGAGGTTTAACTTAAAGCCCCAGATTTTCCATAGTTTTTCTATGTATGTCTAGTAGGATCATTCATAAGTTTATAGATTAAAGGCAACTAGGTGGCTCAGTGGATAGAGCACCAGCCCTGAAGTCAGGAGGACCTGAGTTCAAATCGGATCTCAGACACTTAACATTCCCTAGCTGTGTGACCCTGGGCAAGTCATTTAACCTCAATTGCCTCAGCCAAAAAGAAAAAAGAAAAGAAAAATAAGTTTATAGATTAGAATTGAAACAGACCTTAGAAGCCATGAAGTTTAACACCCTCATTATACAGATTAGGAGAGAGATTAATTAATTTACCCGAGTCACATAGCAAGGATCTGAAAATGAAATTCAAATTTTGCTCTTCCTAACACTCTGAAGGGAATTTCAGTAAGTTTGGAGATTCAAAACAAGTTACAGGCAAAGGAAGTCATATTATCCTTCTAAGACTAAACACATCTCAGTGAATGTATCCTGGGCAGTAGAATGGTCATCAAAGGAATACATCTGTTGCTATGTTGTCTATTATACAAATTACAGAATGCATGAGAAGATATTGCAAATGTGATTTGCTCTTGAGGTACATTCTATCCCAAGCCAGTTATTCATTCATTCTGTCTTTTATCCATTCATCAAGCAGTTATTAAATGCCTACTATGTGCAAAGCCTTTGAGGAGATGCATGTCCACCAACAAGCATTTATAAAGTGCCTATTATGTTCCAGGCACTCGATCTACAGATACAGTAAAAAATAATTACTATTTGCAAAGAGTTTACATTATTGGGGGAAGACAACAACACAGAGATAAGTCTATGCAGAATGAATATATGTAGCATATATACATATATAAATACAAGGTAGTGAGGGAGGGAGAGCATTAGATGTTGGGGAAGGTAGGTTTAGAAAAGGCTTTATGCAGAAGATGATTCTTGAGCAAAGAACTATGTCTTGAAAGAAGAGAAGAACTCTACAAAGTGGAGGCCAAGAGGGATTGCAGGGGACAGAGGGGGATAGCAAGTGTAAAGCCTTGGAGATGGGAAGTGAGACATAGGAAAAACAAAGAAAAGGCCAGTTTATCTGGATCACAGAGTACAAGAGGAGGAATAATGTCCAGTATCACCTGAAAGATGAGGCTGAGAAAAAGTATGAAGGAATTGCTCTCAAGGAGCTTAAACTCTGCTAAGAGAGAGCGCAGATTGTGCTAGATGGATCATAAGGGACCACAGATCAATCATTTCAAGCTAGAAGATATCTTACAGGTCATCTAATCACATTCTCCTTTTATAGATGAAAAACCTAATGTCATATAGATAGGTAGTGACAGAACTGGGATTTGAAACCCACATCCTTTGACTCCCATCCAGCCTTCTTTAAATGCTGCATCCACATCCTTCCAATAAATGTGCTCATGCAAAAAAAGGACTACAATGTAAAATAGAGGGGGGTAGTGGTGAATCCACAGAAATCTAGAGGAAAGGAATTCACTGAAATCAATTAAAAGCACCTATCTTGGGTCAGACTTTTTCCTTCCACATCTTCACACTGACCTGTTTGGAAATTGCTTCCTCTGGAAACGCTGATTACATTAACAGCTAAAAAAAATTGGCCTACAGATATTGAGGGGTTCACAAAATACATTTGTCTTGTGTTCTTTCTGCCCTGACTTTGGTATGGCCACCACTACACATCTGATTTTTAACACTCTCCCCTTTGTCATTGTTGTTGTGTGTGCACTAAAATGCTTCTATCCTAACATTCTTTTGCTTTCTATAAAGCACAATATTAGGAAAATTGGTAGTTATGTTTTTAAAATGATCAAATCAGGTAAGATACATAAAGTGTCCACAAACCTGAAAACAAATCTGTAAATATAAGTTATCAATAACTGTAGGAATAGAATTTTGAGTTTGATGCATTCTGAGTAAAAGACATTGAGTGATCCTATATACTCATTATTTGAACAAGGTAAGGTTGGGTGAAATCTAGTAACAATATTGATAATGGGTAGAAAATCAGGAAAGGAAGGGGAAGAGCTCTATAGTTATTTGTTTCCAACCACCTCATTCTTTGAAATTCCAGAGTATCACTGAATTTGTTTGGTTTGGGCTTAAAAAAATAAACTTAACCCAACAATGATACCATCCCCTCTCACAGGCCTGGTATCCAATAATCACCAATGCATTCATCTCTTTGTTCCCATTAATTAGCCCTTTGAAAGATGTCTGTTGAACTGGGCTGGCCCAGTTGAAATGAATGAGTCTAGGTTTATTAGCAAGCACGTCACTGACAGGGATAGGAAACATTTTGACTCCTGTGTTTTCTCTAACCTTAGTGTGGAAAGAAAGGATCCACTGGCTGCTCTGGCCCGGGAATATGGTGGTTCCAAGCGGAATGCCTTGCTGAAATGGTGTCAGAAGAAAACAGAAGGCTATCCGGTAAGGAATGAACATCTTCCATTGGGAAGAGTCTTGTAATAATGGCATGCTCATGTACCGGCCTGGATGTGGCCTGCCTCACAGCACAGGGGCTTAATTAGAGTTCCCTCTACCCTCTGGATATTTCTATCTGTTTTTCTTTCCAAATACTCCATCACTGCTCAGGTAACCTGACAAGCATTTCATTTGTGAGTTTTAATTCACAAAGCATTTGTCTCATAATCTCTTTCAGATTCAGTTTCTGCATCTGTAAAATGGAGAGGAGTAATAATATCTACTTCATGGAGCTATTGTGATGATGAAGTGATATAATCTTTGTAAAATGCTTGGCAAGCCTTAAAGAGCAATGTGAATGTTAGTTGTTATCATTATTCATTTATTTATTTGGTTATTTGTTTTTATCCAGTGAAGGCAGAAAAAACTAATAAATATTGGAAGGAATTCTTCCTAACTCTTCCATCTCTACCTTTTCCTTGTTATAATTTACTACTCCTATGATATAAAATAGATGTCCCCAAATTTCAAAAGTGTCCAAGAGAGCATATGACAAGTCCCAGAAGCTCATGGTCAATAATAGCTGTACAGTCTTTATATTCTTTTCAATTTGTAATTTTACATATATATATATATATATATATATATTTCAGTTTGAAACTTTGGGTTATGAACTTAAACTTGGTCAGGGTTATTGATTCCATTAACTCTCAGAAGAGGAAACTCTATCAATGCAAGTTGGCACCTTCTATGCAGTTTATAATCTTAGGGAGTTGTCTAGAACCCCAAAATATCATACAGATTGTCTTGTCCAGTGTTTCGTAGGCAGTCTATGCCATGGGTAGGACCTGATCCCTAGGTCTTCTTGACTCCTGAAAACCTTCTCTGAAAGCATACTACCTCTCAATGAACACCACCCTTTTCTAATCAGATTTTCCCAAATTTCTGCAATCATGTATGCACACATTGTGATGATGGGGTTTTTTTTAATGAAGTTTTCTTGACGTCGTTTTTTATGATAGTCATTTCTGTCAAATGAGGGGGTTATGTTAGATGAAATCTGAGGCAAAATTGATGTTTCCTGCTCCACCGTTCTGCCTTTTGCCATTTCACCTGCCTTTTGAACAAAGAACAACAGTTAAGTGAAACTGGCAAGATGACTATCCAATAGAGGGTGTAAAATTCCACTCCCATAGTCTCCTGCTCTCTACCAAGATGAGGACATCATTATTGATCAAATGGATGGATAGATGAATGTTTGGATGAATGAATGAATGAATGAATGAAGAAAAAAGCAGTCTGTAGGTGTTCCATGTGTCAGGTACTGTGCTAAGTGCTTGTGATAGAAACCCTTTCCATCTCCATTCTTTAAAAAAAATTCTTGTCTTAACAAACATTTAACAAAATGGCCTTTACCATAAAAATAAAAGAACAGAAAAAAAGGTCTTATGCATGAATACACTGTTAACTACATTATGATTAGCTTTCTTTTGTCTGATAATAAGCCATTTTTTAGAAGTCAATTTTAAAAGTTTGACCTGTTTTTCAGAACTTCCTTCTTTTCTCTGAATAAAAAAAAATGATGGCTTTATGCCCATCTTGTCTTAATTTTCTTTTGAGCTTCCAAGATAACACATAGAGAGTAGTTATCAGAAAAGGATATTTTGCTTTGGGGAGGTAGAAAAGTAAGAGAAACCAGGATACACAGGTGACAGAGATAGCTGGCCTGGAAACTCTCAAAGGCCATCTATTAAGACAGAGAAACTGTCACCTAGATTTATGGATAAAGGCCCCAAATTGGTGGAATCATGGATCCCTGAAGCATGGAAGCAACAGTAAAAGGCATTCTGTTGTGGTGACTCAGAGCTGGGGAAACTTGGATTATCCTGAATAGAGTTTGCTTTGTATGCATTTATCTCTCCTATTATGCTGTAAATTTCTTGAGGGTAGGGCCTGTCCATTGCCTTTTTTTTTTTTTGTACTCTCTGTGCTTAGTATTGTACATGGCACACTGTAGGTGCTTAATAAATGTTTATTGGTTGAGTGACTTCTGACACCAGCTGTGTCACCCTTGAAAATCCTCTCAGTGCCCACAGTAAACTTTTTAATCAAGCAAGCAATCATGAATTTATTAAGCTCCTACACATTCCAGTTAAGAGGTAGTGTGATATAATGGGTAGAATATCAGCCATGGAATCTGGAAAACTTGGTTTCAAGTCTCCCCCTGATGTAAACTTGCTGTGTGATCTTAAGTCCCTTAACTTCTTGGTGTATCAGTCAATTCTTTTTTTTTTATTTTATTTTTAACACACATTGCTTTATGAATCATGTTGGGAGAGAAAAATCAGAGCAAAAGGGAAAACCATGGGAGAGAGTAAAAAAAAAAAAAAAAACAGAAAAAAGAAGTGAACAAAGCAGGTGTTGTTTTACATTCAGTCTCCGTAGTTCTTTTTCTGGACGCAGATGGCATTTTCTAAGGTCTATTGGAGTTGCTTTGGATCAATCAACTCTTTTAATCAATCAAGCTAGGAAGCTAGTGAGCCAGCAAAGATTTTTTAAGTTCTTCCTACACCAGATCTGGGGATCCAGAAAAAGGCAAAAACAGTCCCAATCCTCAAGGAGCATACAATCTAATGGATTCTATTAAACACAAGCACTTATTAAACTCTTGCAGTTAGCACAGTACTTGGCACTTTAAAAAATGCTTTTTTTAGTCATTCCTTCCCCTCTACTTTTATCTGATTCATCTGAATCTTACGGAAACATGTTGAGAAAGGTCCTGGGGATATGATAATATCATCTCATTTTGCAGATAAGAAATTTGAGGGCCCAGAGAAGTCCAATATCTTTAGAATCATCAATCAAACAAAGGAACCACATTTTCTGGAGGGAAAAACTGAGTCCCAGAAAAGTGGTGGATGACTTGACCAAGATTAAACAGATAGAAAATGGCTAAGCTGTGCATTGAACTCCTGTGCTTCTATTCCAAGAATTCTTTTTTTTTCTTCTAAAAATATATATATTTTTTACAACAGGCTAAAAAAATACAACAGAAGTGCTTTTATAAGAAACAATTAGTAATACAAATTTAAATCTTCTAAACAATAAGCAGTATTGTTCTGCTACTAACTATAACACAGTGGTCTTAACATTTTGTTTGTCCCGTTATTTGTATTCATTCTGTTTGTAATTTTAAACTGGTCACAGACTGAATTTGGGAATCATTTGCAAAATTACAGTATTAATTATCAAAATGAAGTTAATTTGCAAGATCTTAGATTTTTTGGAATATAATTTCTTAGGTATGGAATTCTGTATGATGTGTGTAATCGATTAGTGTATCACAAAGTTTTAGTTTTGGGGGCAGCTAGGAGGGCACAGTGGATAAAGCACCAGCCCTGAAGTCAGGAGGACCTGAGTTCAAATCTGGACTCAGACTCTTAACACTTCCTAGCTGTGTGACCCTGGGCAGGTAACTTAACCCCAATTGCCTCAGCAAAAAACAAAAACAAAAACAAAAAACAACAACAACAACAACAAAAATTTTAGTTTTGTTCTTTCCAGAAAAAATTAATTCATAGGCTCAGTGATAGCATAAAGCACCAAGTATAGCATTCTTTCCACTGTAGCAGTGAGTGCTCCATGCCCAGGGTTCTACAAGTAATAAGTGAAAGAATTGGGGTTTAAACTCAAATTTTTGCAACTAGCACATCTTCCACCCCCCCAAGCCTCTTACTGGTAAATGATGAGTGCTCCTGCCTTGGAGAGGTGGATTGAGAAAAGGATAATGATAGATAAGAAGCAACTCTGAGCCCTTCTGGAAAAATAAAAGCCAACATAAATAGACAAGATGCTTATCATTATTATAACTAAATTATGCCGAAGATCTGCTTCCTGGTATTTCCACTCCTGAGTCAGAGGATGACATTTCCTGATAGAGAAATGAGCAAAACGTTCAACATCTGGAAGTATTTCCCAAACCATTGCACACTGGCTAAAACCCCAAATTCATTTACCCAGGAATTTGTCTTCTGTTAATTTTTCAACCCCTCTGGACTTTGAAGTGAGAACATCACCAGTAGATTTCTGAGCCATTTGCTTATAACTCGATGGTGTTGTTTGTTAAGAACTAACTGTGATTGGGGCCATTGTGTGAGCAGATAGGTGCTGGGACTAACTTGTACTGTCTCTTCCCACTGTTAAATTTGCAGTATGAGCATTTAAACTGAGGAAATCAGCAAACACTATAAACTGGGCTTCATTTATTGTTTTGTTTTTGTTTTTGTTTTTTACTATGTAGCCTTGAATAAGTGATGGGGAAAATATTAATAATGCAGATTAAACATAAAATGTTCCATGATGATTTTGGAGATCCAGCTGTTAAATATTTCCCAGCATGCCCTTGCTCATGAATCTTTAAAGGAGTTTTTGGTGAAATTAGAAAGTAAAGAAAAAAGTGGACAAAATGTTTCAAGGTCTCTTAGAAAAATAGAGATCCACAATTGAGGGGAAATATTATTATTATTAAATTCCTATTAAAATACTGAAAATGTTAAATGATTTATTTATTAAAGCATTTTATTGACAAAACATGCATGGGTAATTTTTCACCATTGACCCTTGCAAAGCCTTCTGTTCCAAATTATCTCCTCTTTCTCCCCATCCTCTTCCCTAGATGGCAAGTAGTCTAATACATGTTAAATATATTGATATATTAAATTTTTAAAAGAAAATAATTTTAAAAAAAACTGGGAATCCTCAAAGGAAAATAATGGTTAAAAATATAAAAGCACCAAAATGAAATTCCTCCATTGATAGGAATTTATTATATCTACTATAAGAATTAGAGTGTGGAGAGAGAACCAAGAAAACCAAGATTCAAATCTTGCTCTGATATATCATACTGGTTGTATGACCCTGCACAAATCAACAGTTCAGCCTCAGTTTCCTCATCTGTAAAATGAGGATAAGAATAGCACTGACCTTCCAGAGGGATTATGAGTATCAGATGAGATAACATGCAAAGTCTTTTGCATAACTTAAAATGCTATTTAAAAATCAACTTTTATTATTATTGGCTATTCCTAGTTACATGTACAGTGTCATCTGGATTACTTTCTGCTCTGTTGCCAACTTCATCCCTTCTTCCTCATTTCTGATGGAGTTGTTCCTCTCACACAGGACAAGGAAACCATCTCCCACTGCTTTCTTTTTGCCTTCCTGCCATTAATGCACCAGAACTGCAGCTTTGACACACCAAGTTAGAGTCCTTGATTCCTTTTAAATGTCAGCATCTTCCAAGATGGTACTCAAGATATATTCAGTGGGCAGGTGAGAGATTCCATTTTATCAAGGAGATTCATAATGATTGTGATTTAAACAAGGAGGAAAAATTGTATTGGTAAAATTTTCCAGTGTGGTTTAAATATAAAAAGAAATTTGCTTGAAAAATGATTTAAATAATCACCTATAATAGTAGGCCTTGATGAAGGCTTTACACATAGAAAATACTGTTTTCAGAGGGAAGAATGACACTTGCTGTTCTTCCAATACACAAATTATTTTGGCGGCTCTAGGGTTAGTTAGACCATTTAATAATACCAAAACTAATCTTAGATGAAAGATTTAAGAGACAGCAATTACAGGGATAATAACAGGCCCCAAGTCCAAAACTTCTAGAGAGAACATTGCTTGGTTTTTAAAATATCCTTCAAATTTGTTAAAAAAAATTTTTTTGTCTGTTCTTACGCAGCCAGAGGCTTTTAACCATTTTGGGGCAGCCTGATGGAGCTGTAGAACCCTTTTCAGAATAATCTCTTCCAAATGAATAAAATAAAATAAGATTACAAGATAAAACAAATGTCAGTGAAAATGAAGATGCTACTTTTTCTTGTCCAAATTCACTGACCCCTGAAATCTCCATGGTTAGGGGTCCTTGCACTTGACCATCCACATTAAACCAAAGGTAGTTTGGAAAACTTGATGTTCCCCACTCTCATCCCCTACCCACACCTGATACCTCTTTTCCTTCATAGTCTGGAGGATAAGCAGTGAGTGAATTATCCAACAGGAAACTCCCATCAGGTCCTGATCAGACTCCCCAAAGTTCTTTCCAATACTCACCTTGGGTTGATCTCTACCAAGGTGCTACAGGAAGTCAAAACAGTATGAGTCAAGCCATGAGTATTTATTGAGCACCCTTGGTATGCCAGGTGCCATTTTGGGACCTTTCGTGGTACAAACAACCATAGAACCTTAGATTTGGACTTGGAAGGCCATTTTCTTCAACCCTCCTATTTTACAAATCAGGAAACTGGGTCAGTGCAGGGAAGTTAAGTGACTTTATAGGATCGTAGAGAGAAGGCCCCTCAGGTAAGCCCTTCATTTTATAAAATAGAGCCCTGCCTCTGGAATCAGAGAACCTGGGTTCAAATCCCATCGCAGATGTTTTCAATTTCAATGTGGGCACTTTATCTGAGTTCAAGTTTCTTTATCTGTCAAATAAAGGCATTGAACCAGATGTTTTTGGGGGCTGTCCAGCTTGACCTCTGTGATCCTAAGAGTCTGATACATTTACAAAAGAGTGAGAGAGTAGTTGAATGTGAAATGGATGACACCAGCTCTAATTCAAGTAGGAGATAAGAGAAGGGAGAGGTCTTGGACTGAAGGGGTTAGCCAAGAAGGCTTCATGGAGGAGTTGAGGCTTAGAGCTGGGTCTTGAAGGATGGATAAAATGGAGATAAGCAGAGGAGGAAGAAGGAAGGTATTGCATTGGGTCGACCAGTAGTAATAATAAGAACTGGTGAGTATAGAACTTAATAGAGGCTGGATCTGTGATTTCATTGGTCGAATCTCTCAATGCAGGTCCGTACCTTCTCTATAACTTGTAGTCTTTAGGAGTTTCCTGGGTCACTGAGAGACTAAGGGCCTTCCCCAAGGTCCCATAGACAGGATGGGTCAGGGACAGGATTTGAACTCAGGGCTCCCTAGTTTGGAGACCAGCTCACTCTCTGCCTTGCCAAAGCTTTTTCTCCTTCGATTGAAATCAGATCAAAATGATCACTCTTTCCAAAAAAGGGATCTCTTTTGCCCCTTGGTTCCACTCACCATAACTTCCCATCCCCAAATGCCTTCTCTAGAACTGATGTTCCCTTATGTGTGTTGATTACCCCATTAGAATTCAAGCTTCCTGAGGGCAGGGGCTGGCTCTCTTTTGGATTGATATCTCCGGAATTTAGCACAGAGAAGCACTATTAAATGCTTCTTGTTTCATTCATGTAATAAATACTTACTGATGACTAATCAATCACCCAGGCACCTAACTGGATGTGTTATTATCCAAACCTCAGAGAGAGCTTAGCATGTGTGAAGGCAAAAGGCAAAGAAACAATAGGAAGAGAGATTTTTAAAAGGCTTGCCAGAACGATTGGGGAAGAGATCTCCATGGATCAGAGCAAGCCATGTACGTAAGGACTTACTACTTCTCCGATTTGGCATTGGATAATGTGCCCAGTTTGCTGCCCTGCCATTCTATTTCATCACCCTCCTATCTCTTATCCCCATAGCCAGATCCATCTCACCTGCCCAGGTGAATGGACCCTCTTTTCTACTCTAACACTAGCCGGTACAGTCTCTCACCACTTCATTTCTGAACTATTGCAATAGCCTTTTGGGTGTGTCCATCCTCTCCAAACCATTCTCCAAATGATTTTCCTAAATGTCAACAAATATAAAATACTCTGGCATTCGAAGCCCTTCCTAACCTAGCCTTCTCCCAACTTTTCAGGCTTCTTACATCTTATTCTCTATCCATACTCTTCCATCTTGAGATGTTCAGGAAGACAAGAACCCCCCCTCCTAAGACCCCCCAAAATTACAGATAGAAACTGACACAAGGGAATCCCCCCACCCAAGACCCCCAAAATGTTAGAGATAGAAACTGACATGAGGGAGTTTCCTGCACATTGAGCAGAGAACATGGTAACTTTGGGCCTGGTGTCCCTACCATAATGACAGAAGGAAAGTCACTGCGGTTCTCAGAAATGTGTCCCAGAGGATCCCTCTGGGACCCTCGGTGGAGATGAAGGCAGTGACTCAGCCTCCTATCATCGCACTTTCCAACTGGAACTTGGAATCTTTTCTCCTAAGCATCTTGTCTCCTTCACACATCTCTAGTTAGAGCCCATTAGGAGGATAATCAATGGCGCTCCAGTGAGAATGAACTGAAGGCTTTTAAAAACTGCAGCTGGTCTCGCTGAATGTAAATAAGAGAGATGGAGAAGAAGGTTCTCTGAATGATGGGGATTATTCAGAGGGGGAGGTAGCAATTTCCCTGCCGAGGCCCAGCTGCCAGATGCTTTGACTCACTACTGCTTTGGGACCCCCCTCCAAGGCTTCTTCCTCTGGGAGGCTTTTCTGGATTTCTCTCCCTCCTCAATCCCTCCAGACCTTTATATTTGTGCATGTAGGGATGCCCAGTTCTCTTAGAGGAGCTGTGAGCACGTCCCTTAACAGGTGGCAGCCTCGGACGACTCTCTAGAATGATCCAGAGATCAACCACTGTTTCACATGGATAAATGGTATTTCCATACCAGGAGTTCCCTGTATGACACCAATATTATTGTCATATAACTCTGTGAGTGTGTGTGTGTATACACACACATATTTGTATATCTTTATATTTATGTCTATAGATATATGTACATACATATATATTTATATATCTCTCTTTGTAATGTTACTGTGATGTTTTATATATTTTGTGTGATCTATATTAAATATTCTATTAATATCATATTATATTTATCACTAACCTGGGGCAGCCAGGTGGTACAGTGAATGAAGCACCGGGCCTGGAGTCAAGAAGACTCATCTTCCTGAGTTCAAATCCAGTCTCAGATACTTTCTAGCTAATCAAGTCACTTTACCCTATTTGCCTCAGTTTCCTCATCTGTAAAATGAGCTGGAGAAGGAGACAGCAAACTACTGCAGTATCTTTGCCAAGAAAACTCCAAATGAAGTCATGGAGAGTTGGACACAACAGAATAACAAATCATGATTGAACATGTATTGGAGCAGGTTATGAGGTAGAGAACTCCCAGGGAAGGAATTCTCTCCACTAAATAGATCTGTAACTGGCCTGCTACTTGTGGCTATAGAACAATGCTTCTCTCCATGTGGCCCCCAGATTCTCAGGGTTCTCAAGAACCTTTCATGGGGTCCATGAAGTCAAAACCAATTTCATGCTAATGTGAGTATTGATGAGGAGTATTGATAAACATAGCCACATAAATAATAGCTCTTGGAGTTAGGGGTCCTCAAAAATGAGAGGTGAAAGGAGAACTGAGACCAAAAAGTTTAAGAATCACTGTGGCCTTAGAGAGCTGCCTCCTCCCCAGAGAGTTTATGAGTTGGTTAAGGTCACGCAGCTAGTCTGTGTCAGAGGCAGAAATCAAATCCAGATTTTCCTGACTGGCTCTCCACACAGCCTTTCTCTCACTAGTATCCCTCCTGGAGTGTAAATACCGTGAAGGTGGAGTAAAGAAGGAAAGCTGCATTTTCCTACCGGTGTAACATTTCTTGACTATTTGCCCTTTTCTGCTTTTGACACGGTTGTCACGCAACTCACCTGGGAAGAAAAAAAAAAAAAAGCAAAATCCTTTGCATCAAATATTTCCGGTAAGGGTCTGATACCCCAAATATAGACGGAACAAATGCAAATATCCAAGCCCAAAAGACACTTTCCCAGAGCTTAGTGTCCAAAGAATATGTGCAAACACTTAAGAATAGCAAATTCTCTTAAATCTTTGTCAGTTACATTTTTGTTTAACCCTTTTGTGAGTCGGGCATTTTAGTTAGATTTTAAGTTTTTAAGTCCCATCTCCCTCCACCCTTAAACTTGAGGATCAAGGTCCACCATTACCATTTCTTCCTTTTCTGACCTCCAGTTTTCCTCTTCATCCCCTATACTGAGGGAACCCCCCAGTCCTTCTCCCCTTGTGTCCCCTCCCCTTCTTAGCTACTACTGACCACTCCTCATCTTGGGAAGGAGAACCCCTGGCATTGACTGCTTTTGAGCATCCCTTCCTGAGTCAGCCAAGAACACCCACATTGCATGAAAACAAGGGGGAAAGTTGTGTTTTCTTGCCCCGGGTCCCCCAGGAGAGAAGGTTGAAATAGGCTTGTCCACGAGGAAGCAGCCTGAGAGACAAGCAGGGCATTGGGGGGCTATTTTTTATTCTTTTTGAGACAAGTCTCTGGAGGACTGGATGCTCTGAGTTCAGAGGACAGCAAAAGCCTCGAGTTTATTTATGGACCTTCAGAAGGATTCTTTCTTTGGCTTCTCCACGCAGATGGAGCCTCAGTGGGAGATTTGTGTCATTGCTGGCCTCTGCCCTGATGAGCTCCCTTGTCAGTCCTGCCCACAGTGGCTTTGAAGCCCGTTTGTTTTGTGATTATTTAGGCTTTCTAGACTAGATGGCCAGCCTCCATCCCACGGCCAGCCCTGTGAAGTCACTGTCCTCTCTCTAACTGGTTTAGAAAGAAGAGGTCAAAGGATGAGGAATCAAGGCAGGTGGATAAAGTGGGGGATATTCTCAGTTCCCAGCCTCTCAGACTGCTCATCTCATCCAGCCCTTGCCTGAGCGAGAATTTCCTCTGCTACATAACCATTATGGGGCCAGAATGACCCCCAATAAGCAGGAGCCCCAGATCTCCAACCAATCAATACACATTTTAAGTGTCTTCTAATTGCTAGATCCTGGCTCATCAATTGATCTATCAATAAACATTTATTAATTACCTACTGTGTGCCAGACATTATGTTAAGCTCCAGCTCTCAGTGTTGGGAAGTTTTTATTTATTTCCAACAGAAATCTACTTCTCTAAAACTTCTGTCCACCGCTGCCCAACCCCTTTCCAACTGCTCCCAGATCCTTGCAGATAACAGTCCTGGGCCCTTGATATTGATTCCAGCCTTCAGCTGGTCCTTGTAGGGAATCTTCTCCCTTCCTTTCCTCCTGCCATCTTGCTCTGAATCTGCTGATACCAGCACCTTCTCTCATTTATCCTGTATACATACAGCTTGTTTGTGCAGGTTGTTTACATGTGACCTCCCTCACCTGGCTGAGAGCCCCTTGAGACCAGGGGACTGTGTTTTACCTTTCAATGTATCCACTGGCACGTAGGGTTGCCTGGCACACAATAAGCACTTAATAAATGCCTATTTATTGACTGACTGGCTGAGCCCACTCCAACTTACTAATACTCCTTCTTACAGTGGAAATAGAACCAATGCCATTAATCAGAGGGGCTGGGGTTCAAATCCCCATTCTGCCACATCTGACCTCTGGGATCTTGAGCAAATTGCCTCCCTAGGCTGTAGTTTCTTCCTTAATTTGAGGGGGTTGGATTAGATGGTTTCTGAGGTCTCCTCTTGCTCTAGAGCGATGACCATCTGAAATATGTAAATTATCCAAAGAAAATGTTTATCCTCAGGCTCTATCAGCCCCTCTCACAGAATCATGTTCCATCCTAGACAAGGAAAGGATTTGTTAAGTACCTACTATGTGCTAAATGTTTATTTATTTCAAACAGAAATCTACTACTAAGAGTTTTATAAATATTACCCTCTCAGGTAGGTGCTATTATTATCCCCATTTTACAATCAAGGAAACTGAGGCAGACAAAGGTTTGCCCAGGATAATAATAATAATAATAATAATAGCTAACATTTATATAGCACCTACTATGTGCCAGGCACTATGCCAAACATTTTACAATTATTATCTCACTTGATCCTCAGAACAACCCTGGGAGGAAGGTGCTGCTATTATCCCCATTTTACAGGTGGGGAAACTGAGGCAGACACAGGTTAAGTGATTTGCTCAGGGTAATAATAATTATAACAATAGCTAACATTTACATAGTACCTACTATGTGCCAGGCACTGTGCTAAACACTTTATAATTATTGCCTCACTTGATCCTCACAACAACCCTGGGAGGAAGGTGCTGGTATTATCCCTATTTTACAGGTGGGAAAACTGAGGCAGACACAGGTTAAGTGGCTTGTCCAGGACAACACAGCTCAAAAGCATCTGAGCTGGACTTATAGGATCATCATAAGAGTATTTATATTACAGGAAGTGTGTGTGTGTGTGTGTGTGTGTGTGTGTGTGTGTGTGTGTGTGTG
>JAJPUD010018054.1:0-29664 GCA_023553655.1 Myrmecobius fasciatus
GTCTTATTGAGTCATTCCCTTGCATTTGTTCAATTCTTATTTTTAAAGTGTTGTTTTCTTCAGTTACCTTTTTAAGTTCCTTTTGTAACTGGCCAATTGAATTTTTTTGTTCATTGCACTGTTTTTCCACTACAATAATTTTATTTTTCAGTGCATTATTGCCTTTTTCCACTTCACTTATTTTATTTTTCAATAAATTGGTGTCTTTTTCATATCTCTTTTGCAGGGCATCATATCCTTCTTGCACTGATTTCAATTTATTTTCCTATTTGTCCTCCAGCTCTTTTATGAGCTTCTTTAAGCAATCTTCCAGAAAGGCCTTTTGAAAAGTGGACCAGTGATGGTCCTTAATAACCTCCTCTGGGGTTTTGTCTAAAGGAACCTCAGGATCTGGGGTCAGCCCTTCTCTGTCTTGATAAAAGCTGTCTATGGTGAGAGCTCTATTTTGCTTCTTCATTTTTTTTTAAGACAGTATGGATGCCTCTTTAAGGCTGGGAAAAAACGGCAGCTGAATTTCTTTGCCCTGGGGAAATTCCGCTAATTAACTTAAGGTGCTGGGCCTGTGGGGGCTAGGAGGAAGTCTGAATTACTCCTTAAACAAGGCAAGTCTGCTAGAACACCTGCCCCCAATCAGGGCAGAGTGTCCCAAGTGCCTCAGATAAACTCCAGGTGTTTGGAGTTTGGAGTGTGGAGTTTCTGCCAGGATGAGCTGAGTCCCACCATCACTTCCAGCCTGCACCGAGTCCACTTTTTATCCCTCTTTCTGAGTTAAACAAACCTGATATGAAGTTCTTCAGAAAGCAGTGTCCAAATATTTCTGGATTTGTTGACTTGAACATCAGTTCAGAGGCTTATTTTATTGGTGGTTTGAGAGAAGATCGAAGGAGGATGCAGAGAGTCATGTTTTCACTCTGCCATCTTGGCTCCGCGCCTCCAGAAATCAAAAAAAAGAAAATTAAACAAATAATCCGAGGTTTCATGTCTTTCCCAGAATCACAGATGTAGTAAGTATCTGATTTCACATTTGACTTCAGGTCCTACTCTAACTCTAGTCTGAGCTCTATCCACTGCACTACTTAGCTACCTAGAAATGGTGTCACCATTGCCATAGGGTGGAGATAGGACATACAGTGTTATAGGTAAGGAATAGAGAGAAGTGTAGTTTTTCTAGTTTTCAGAATGAAGGACTGGGGCCTGCTTAAGTAGGCATTTAAAAGCTTAAGAGAATTTTTTAATTTATCCTAGATGCAGCAGGAAGCTGCTAGAGTTGGTTGGACAGGGACATAATCCTGCTAAGGCTTGAACTTAAGGAAAATTATTATGGCAGCAGAGTGTAAAAGACACTGGAGTAAAGAGTGCAGAGGAGTTTAGGAGTTTTACAACAATATTCTAGGCTAGAGATGATCGGGGTCTCAAGTAAAGTGGTAGCTATATCAGCTAAACGAAGTAAGATTCAAAGTTTGGGAAAGTATAGATATTAGAAAAAAAGGCAAAACAATTAATTTTCTAAAAATTATTTTTGTAGAATTGAGTACATGAAAAGATGATAGAAACATGTAGCAAAGTTGTGGGTTGAACAAACATTTCATGAGCTTGACTTCCATATGACTAAAATAAAGTAGGTTAAGCATTTACACACATATGCATAGAGGTACACAGGGCAACAAATGGGGTTGGGGACGGAAAAAGAGGTTTGTAGACACAAGCAAAGCAAAAATCATTTTCCAAAGACCTTTTATAAAGACAAAAGCCAAAAACAAGGGAGGGTGAGTGTCAGAATTAAAGATAAGAATTTAGGAAAGGGTATTGAGCCAGGAGGAGTAGAAAAGGAAGAATCATGAATGAATAAATCTTTGAATCATGAATGAGTAAATCTTGTTGGTCAGAGCTTTCATTATATTTGGGTTTGGGGCTAGAAGACCTGTTAAAGCTAATCGGTCTCACCCGAAAATTTATTTAGAAAAATCACTGAATTGTGTTAAAGTTTGAGTAGGCAGATCCAGATGACTATGAACTTATGTTCTTTTTGCCTTTGAGAATTACTTTCAGAAGTGTTCTAGAGTCACATGACACCTACTTTGGAGATCTAATTCTTAAATTTTCACTGTGTTTTGTTATCCCTTCGAAATGGACAAACGTGACAAATTAAGAATTAATTTGTCATTTCTTTTGATTGCCTTGTCTTAAGAAAGTGTTGGAAAAAAGCTTAATAGCGAAACTTAAATTTAAAAGTATGTCATGAGAAAAATTTCCTCTCAAAGAGTAAATTGTTTAACCAAAGCATACTCTTGACTACCTCTCTTTATAGGGGCTGGAATTTTTACTTCTTACTCTGACCACTTTTTTCTATTCGTTTTTGTTGGATAGACCTTATTGTTGAACTGAGCAAGTTGAGGTTTGATATTGTAATGAAATGAATACACTGCTTCTTTACCTCCCTATTCAAGACTCATCCTAATGTTAAGGGAGACCTTTCCCTGTCCCTCTTGCTAGTAGTATTCCTGAAACTACTTATGTAAATTTTAATTTAATTTATTTATATGTGTATATACACACATGTGAAATCTAAGTTCTTTGATGACAAAGGATAGTTTCATTTCTTTGTGTCTTTATCTCCTCAAATCCTGCCTGGTACATAGTAGACAATAAAGGCTTGATTTATTGATCTCATGGGCAAAAATTGATCACTTTAATTACATAGCTTTATTTGTTATTTGTTTCAGTGCTTTAATCAGTTATAGTGTTTTCCTAGTTTTGTTTATTTTACCCTTTATGTTTCTGTGATTTTCTGCTAGTTCCCCATTCATGTACATCTGTTTCATTTTTAGTTTTTTGTTAAGTATGAAAGAATTTTTTTTCTGATTTTGTTGGGATTTTGGCCTTAGTATCATGTGTTTATATTTCTAGAGCTCTTTGTTGCACAGAATTAGAAACCCAAACTGTTCTTAGCTCTTTTTAATTTAGTAGAACCTTACTCAAGTCAATTAATATTTCATTTACTTTTAATCAAATCTGTCTTGATTTATCAGATAAATTGATCAAGTAACCAATTCTGCCTTGAGTTTGTCTTCCTCAGTTTCCTCAAGCTATTATGGGGATAATTATAGCCCTTACCTCTCCCAGTGTTTGTTGTGAGGATCAAAGGAAATAATACATGTGAAACAGGTAGCACTGTGTGTGGCACATAATAGCTACTTAATAGTCCTTCCCCTAACCTCCCTCCCTCCTCTCTTTTTTTCTCTCTTTCTCTCCCTTCCTGCTTCCCTTCTTTTCCACCTTGTTCCCTCTCTCCCTCTCTTCTTCTCTCCTTTTCTCCCTGTCTCCCTTCCTCCCCATTTCCCTTTGTTCCTTTTTCCCTTTCTTCTTCCCTTCCTTCCTTCCTTCCTACTAATGTGTATATACAGAATTTACCCTCACCCCTACCTCCCCCATATAATGACTAGGTATATCTCTGGATTGCTGCCATCTCTTCAAACAGCCCACCCCTTTCCCTATTTCATTTAATAAACATCCATTCATCTGTTACTTCTTTTGTTTCACTCTTTATATTCTTCTCTCACTCTTCAACTACTCCTATTCCATAAATCTTTTTTTCCCCTTAATCCTCATTCACTAACCTCAATTCCCACCTCTCAGTTTATCTCTGGTTATGATGGCTACAAACAGTTGTTTGATTCACTGCCTGTTCTTCAAAATATATTTAGTGCTCAGAGGGAAAGACAGGCCATATATCCCTAATTATTGATTTTTGTAGGTGAATCCTATGTTAAAAATATGTCAGATTACAAATAGGAAATAGATTTAAAAGAATTTAGAAGAAGATAAAATTTAAGTAGTTTCCTGGGAGCAATTTTTTTTTCTTTTTTCAAACCATGGTTCTCTAAGATTATTTTTTAGTACCAGAATAAATGGCAAAAAAAATCACTTCATTTGTTAAATAGGGCTATGCACTCCAAGCATTATTTTAAAAACACTGCAAGAATTTTTGTCAGATAATACAAACTATTTATTGATTCATACTTTTGAAATGTTTCCTATCAACTTTTCTATTTTATATTTCTTTAGCTTTTTCTATTTATAAGTATGTTATTGGTTTTATGATCAATCATACCATCTACCAACTCCTTGAGGTAGGGTTAATATTGTCTCAGTTTTACAGAATCACAAGCTGAGACCTTGAGGCCTGAAGTTGTTGGTGGAGAATTTTAGAGAAATTTAATCACAGAGTCAAGATTAATTCTTACTCTTCAGTTTCTCATCTGTTATATAGCTCACTTGGCATAAATCTGAAATAATTTTATGCACTTTTCAATGTTTAATTAAGTACATCTTAGAAATTTTCCTTTCCTTTACTAAGAAGAAAAACAAAAGAAAACGTGAAAACTGTTACTTGTGACAGAGAATAACAAGGCTTGAAAATCGAGAAACTAGATTCCAGGATCCTTCATTTGATCACTGGCTTTCTGACTTTCATCCAGTAAGCATTTATTAAATCCCTATTATGTATAAGCCAGGCTCTGCTCGTGGAGATATTAAGATAAATGAGGTTGGGCCTGTGCCCTGTAGGATTTTATTCTTTTTTTTTCCTACAGGCATTATGGGAACTTTACATGCTTCCCAGGTCGAAGTTTGTATGCCTTGTTAGTGAAGTGCTTTGAAGTCCACTCACAAAAATAGCTTGAACTGTAAATTGTTATTATTGATTAACTTGAAGTAACCCTTCTTTGTCTGAAAAGTTCTCAGTGAGCCGTAGATAGTAGGTTTTGGTGGGGATATTAGGTAGGGTGTGGTGGGAACCTGTTTGCACCTCAGTGATTCATTTTAGTTATCTAGATAATTTTTGTTTTTCTGGTCAGTCTGAAGTGGAGTTAGAAAAAAAAAAACGCTGCTAAACAGGCTTTGATGAAGCTGGGAGGTTATTTGTGAATGTAAATTGCATTCCATTGGTGATGTTAGGGGGATGGATGTTGGATGTTTAGGAAAAGGAATAGGAAAAAATGTCTTTCACTAGTATTTTCAGTAACATGTGCCAAACGTGAACAGTTAATTATTTTCAGATCTGATAAGTATCTGCCAGCAAAGGCTAATTTTATTTTCAGTAAAGAATGGCCAAAGGTCCTAGCTGTTCATTTTATAGGATGGCAGTTATTTGTACTTTTATGTTAATAAAGCACAACCCTCCTTTAGTTTTCCTTTCCCAGGGTCAGATAAAATATTTCAGACACTCCAAAGTTCATTTGTCTTACTAAATCAGACAAAGTAAACAAATCTGGTAGATTTACTAGGTAAACTGAGGGTAGTTAAATGTTACTTTTGTAGTTTAGCTCAATGTTATATGAATAGTAGTATTTGCAGGGTATTTTCAGATTACAGTCATGGTTGCTTTTCTTTCATGAATTTAGAATTTGAAAGGATCTCAGAAGTCATCTGGTGTAATCTCTTCATTTTGCTAGTGAGGAAAATGAGGCTTGTAAAAATTATATGACTTGCACAGTCATACAAATAGCAAGGTCCAGAGTTAGGATTTAAATTCAAATTCCTTAACCTTAACCTTAACCAACTCTTTTCTACTCTTCTTTCTTTTCTTTTCTTTTTTTTTTAACCTTTTTTCTTACATTTTCAAAGTTGCTTGAGATTCAAGATCTTTTGTTCTTCCAAATGAAACTTTTTTTTTGATTTACCGTTTAATTTGGTGGTTATATTTCTAAATCTAGTATTAATTTTGGCAGCATTACTTTTAATCTTTTCTATGACCCAACCGTGGACTATTTTCTTCATTTATATGTGTAAAGAATATTTAGGACAGCTAGATGGCGCAGTGGATAGAGCACCAGCCCTGAAGTCAGGACGACCTGAGTTCAAATCTGGTCTCAGACACTCAACTTTCCCTAGCTATGTGACCCTGGGCAAATCACTTAACCTCAATTGCCTCAGCAAAAAAAAAAAAAAAAAGAATATTTTTTAGGCTTTATCAAAATTGTGTATATGTGTGTGTCTGCGCTAGCTTATGAGGTAATGAGCTTATAGTTTATTTTTTAATTATTTTGATTTTGTAGTTATTTTTATATAGCAATTTCTGTCATTTTCATTTCATTCTGATTTTAAGTACAACATAAAGAAATTTGCAAAAAGAGAGGACTTTAGTCTTTGTATACGTTTAGAGTTTTAATTTTTTTTCTCTTATCTTACTACCTTAGATGACCACTTCTAAAATAATGCCAAATAATAGTTCAGAGTATTGGATCATTCTAAATTTTCCTAACTTTCAACTACTACAGATTTGTGCATACTTTGTTTTTTCAGATGTCCTTTAATAGAATGAATGAAAAATTACTTAGGAAGAGGAAAATTGTATTCAATTTCTTTGCTTTTCTAATTAATTCATGGTAGGCTTTTGTAATGATCCCAGCAGACATTGATTCATGATGGAATTCAAAAAGGTGATGATAACTCTGGAGATACCAGATGGCCATCCCAAGACAGGAGTACACAGAGGGGCACAGGAGCCTTCATATACTAAGACAAACACTTATTCTTGGATTGTGCTTCCTTTCCAAAGGAATTAGCCCTTTGGATTGGGAAAACAAATACTATTTTTTATAGTGAGAGGCCTGCTTTTCACTTCTACTACCTCTTTGCCTGCCTCCCAAGGCCTTCAAGACCAAGAATAGTATTTCTTTTATCATATGGATACTTTTCAATTAAGAATTGGACTTAACTTGAATATTCCCCACTAACCAACAAAGAGGTATTATAGCAGTTACTACTTAATGTGAGTATGGCCTGGAGGTGTAGTTGACTGGAATTATAGGGTCTCAATATACCATTCTTTGTCATTTAAATGTGCTTGTTTTTCTCATTTTAGTTTTTTTTTTTTAGTAATGATGAAAATTTTATGTTTATTAAGATTGATATTTCATTGGATTTATTTTAAGATTATATAAACTTCAGAAAACTTTTCTTTTTAAAGGTTTTTATGTGATATATTTTTAGATCTGATTTGTATACAAATATCAGAGTGGTCCAAGATGCTCGTGAGCTTTCTCTATCATCAAAATACTTTATTAAATTAATTTCTTCTCCCATCAGAAAATTGTCTGGAATGTAACTTTGTATACGGTGACATGTACCCAGTGGGAAGGAACTAAATGTTCATTGATGATAATGATAGTCTGCTAAAGAGAACATTAGGCCATGAGTTAAGAGATGTTTATTTTCTTTCCAGCTCTTCTAATGACATACCTTTGTGAAGCAATAGATCTCTACTCTTATGTTGTGGTTTTTCCAACTATACAATGAGCATAATAATCCTGGTATATTTGCCTGCTGGATAGGCATGTTGTTAGAATTAATGGCAGAATTTATAAAGTTCTTAGATTCCCATGAATGAAAGATGCTATTATCAGAAGGTTCAAGATATTTAGTCTGTATTTGTATAGTTCAGAGTTCCTATTCAAGTCATATAAATATACCTTCCTTAGTTTCATTAGCTTCATGTTTATCTGTTTTTTGCTATGACTCAACTAAAATAACTTCATAATAAACTCAAATAATGTTAGTTTTAAGGGTAAGAGCTTTGCTCTTACCAATTTATATAATCATAGAAGGCCCAGATTTCTGAATCAATTACTCAGTCAATCAGTAGATTAATCAAAAGTATCAACTATGTATGAACAAGTCCTAAATCACTTTGAGAAAGCTTTGAACTTTGGATAAATACAAATCACTTCATACCAGAAAAAGTAAAAAAACAAAAAAGTTGTGATTCATTGAAAGAATTAAATACACCTGTGGACCTATATAAGTCAGTATCACACATTACATTTGCTTAGCATTCTGTTGAGTGGTGCTCACATCCAAACAAGAATTTCTTTCCCTAGGGAAGTCTGTCTGCCTACCTCCCTGCTGTCTATCTGTCATTCTGTATCTTTCTCTACCTCTTTGTCTCCTCTCTTTATCTCTGTCTTGCTATCTCTTCCTTTATTCTTCCTCTTCTTTGACAAGTGGATGACAAGTGGATGATCTTATAAACTTCAGAAGGTCAAAGAAGGACAGTGTCTATCCTTGTAGACAGCAATTGCTTTGTAGGTAATATTTACTCTGGGGATTTAGAGACACACTAAGGAGAAACTAAATAAGCTTTGGCAAGGTAGTAGCTAAGGCCTTCAAGAGCCCCCACCCTTGGAGCTCAGCAGAGATTTATACTTTCAAGCTCCATGAAGGGATAAAAGGATTTGCAAACTTAAAAAGCTGTGAATTAGCCCTTTGTTTAGTTGTGTTCTCCAAGCTTAAGTCCACATTCTCTGGGGACCTTGCACACCTGCACATGGAGTTTGGGGACAGGGATATAGTTCCTTTAAGTCCTGCTTTTTGTTTATTTGCTTCCTAGGATAACTCTTCCAAGAGGTAATAAATTCTGGTCATAAACAATCCTCTGGCTGTCTCTTTTGAGTGACATTCTTTCAAAACCCCACCTTCAGGGTCATCCTTAGACCCCTAAGGGAAGATGTATAATAGTCATCTCCTGAGGAGTTGAGGAAATAGATGTAGAGGGTTTCTACATTGGTATCACTGGGAAGGTTATAAGTTCCTATAATTTTATTCTTTGTATTTTCTTAGTTTTAAAAATCCCCAATATATGATGCAGTTTTTTTCTTTCCAAATTATAAGAACAAGTAGAGAGATAGTCAAGATAGTGGAAAGAACATCATTGGATTTGAAGTGATAGGATATGGGTTTTTTATTCTCTTGTTCTCTTACTAATGTGGCTCTTGTGAAAAATTTGTGTTTTGTTTTCATTATGGTTTTTAAAGGTCCTTATTCTGGAGATTATGAACTTTCAAAATAATTTTATTGGTATCGTATGCTTTTAAAAACATTATTCCGAGGAAGGGTTTGTAGGCATCAGTAGCCCGCTGAAGAAGGTATAAGATGGAAAACAAAACAAAACAAAATTTAAGAACACCTGGTAATCCTTAGCATCCAAATTTTGGGTCCTTGGAGTTTCTGTCATCTCCTAAGAACAATATAAACACTGTTTTTACTTTTTACTTTGTTTAGTTATTAAACAAGTCGATAGTTTCCAAGCTACCTTTAATTTTGAATCATCCACCTGTATTAATAATTTGGATATAGGAATGTCTAAGTAAAGAATATTCTCTGAACACACTAAATCGCCCATGACCACATATAGAATATACAGAATCACTACCTGACACTGCTGCATTTCTAGCCCCTACTTTGGATATTGTTGAAATGAATTTAAATGCAGCCACTTGAAATTCAATTTAATATTTATATTAAGCTCAGGTAGGCGAGATCAACCTTTACTACCTGGCATGATTCTATTAGTGCTTCTATTCAAATATTTCTTCTACCTACCTGCCATGAGTTGTGAAATTCAATTCTTAAAATGACAATTATTTCGTTTAATGAATCGACTCTCACAGGCATCTTTTAAAATCGTCTTTGAATAATATGTTAGTTGATTAGTATAACTTATATAACATATAGCATGTTAAGGCATGCAAAATACTTTCATTACTGCAATAGTCCAACATTATAAATTTGGTTAAGAGGCACTAAGTAGAAGGAAACATATTATCCTGATTTTATAGATACAGAAATTGAATCTCTCACAGATTTAGTGTCACATGTATTAAGGGTCATTTATATGCTTAAGGATTCCCTGAGGTAGAATTTGAACCCAGGTCTCATGACTTCAAGCTAAACATGCTTATCTCCTCTATCAGGGTTTCTTTCTTTTAGTTATTAAAAATCAAGAAAGAAATAATTATATACACACCACACACATATATAATTATATGTATGTATGTATACACACACACTTTTTTTTTTTTTTTTTGCTGAGGCAATTGAGGTTAAGTGACTTGCCCAGGGTCACACAGCTAGGGAAGGTTAAGTGTCTGAGATCAGATTTGAACTCAAGTCCTCCTGACTTCAGAGCTGGTGCTCTATCCACTGTACCACCTAGCTGACTCACACATTCTTTTTCTTCATTACAACTACATTACAACTACATTACAACAATGACATTAAAACTGTCATTAAGATAGTGGTAGACATAATTTTGGTTTTATTTTTCTGTGTTTGTTGTTGCTGAGGCAATTGGGGTCAGTTGATTTGCTCAGTGTCACAGATCTGGAAAGTTTTAAGTGTGTGAGGTAATATTTGATCTCTGGTCCTCCTGACTTCAGGGTCAGTGCTGTATCCACTGCGCCATATTATGGCCCCCTAGAAGGGATAATTTTGTAATATTCCCAAAGAAGTCACTCTGGTGGGCATGTAATACATTAGTAGTGTCAGAGTACTAGGAATGTAATTGGAGGTTTGGTGGGCTGAAGAGTGTTAAGGACAGAGCAAGTAGAAAGTCACAGAAGATTCATTTTTTGTTTTTGAGTTTTTCAGGACTAGTACTGTTAATGTTTCCCACTAATTTTGCCATAGCTAAGAGTGTTATAGTATTTTTTAATATGTGGGTCTAATGCCATCCCAGGGATGTGAACTTGGAATCATTGATCTGATTAGTCTGCCTATATTTAACATTAATTTCACAAGGATATTCTCAAAGATCTTCATGAATTTTAATATTGGGCATTTTTATTTATTCCTGTGCTCTAGATAATATTGGTTAAATCATCGGTTTTCCAATATTTGTGAACTTACACAAGTTCATGAGTTCAACACTTCTGACTAACAATAATCAGTTTTCTTTCCCTGATTGGTGAATTCCTTCCAGGTGTTCCATTTTTAATGTGGGCACAGAACAGCTGTGCTTATGCATCTCTGCAACTTGCTGTGATGTTTTCTCATCCCAATTAGATTATAAAATCTAGGAGGGTAGATGGCTTGTATTTATATAATTAGTGATTGACATAGCACATAGTAATTGCTTAATACATGCTTGTTGTTTGCCTGCCTCAACTTCCTGAAAAGGCAATCCAATTTTTTCATGAATTCATTCAACTGTGAAGGAGAATTTGAGCTGAGTCTTCAAAGAAGCTTGGGTGTTGAGGAGTTTCAAAAAATACTGGTATCTAAAGAATTAATGAGGAATGATGTAGTCAGACTTTAAGAAAGTCACTTTGTCTGCTGAGATGGAGTGGGGAGAGACTTAAAGCAGGGAAACCAGTCAGAAAACTATTGAAATAATCCATGTAAAAGATGATGAGGGCCTGATCAAGAATGGAGGCTTTAGAGAGAAGAGGACACATGTGATAATATGAATAGAGCAACAAGATTTTTATTTGTCAGGTCAAGGATGACACTGGTGGGCAACCTGGATCTGAGTGTATGATATTTTTCTTGACAATGATGAGGAAGTTCAAAATAGGAGAGTTGGCAAAAATACATTCCTTCACTAGTGGGACTTTTAATTACATGTATCCAAGAGGCAATTGATAAAGTTGGAATACAGCAATGATTTTTAAGGCTGCACACACACGGTAAATACCTATATAGAGAAGATAAGTATGCATAGGAATTGAGATTATTAAATGCGAATTAAAAATTCATTGTTAGCTTCAGAGAGGCCAGTTTTTGTTGAATTATAAATAATAAAATTGGAAGCTCTGAGATTTCAGATGGATGTGAAGTATGTTGACATTGAGTATGAATGGGTTTTTCAAGGAGTTCAGCAAAGAAGGACATTAATATGGTGGTTAGGAGGGATGATTGTTTCTGTTGCGCATATATGTGCAAAATTGTTTGTGGCAGCCCTTTTTGGAGTGGCTAGAAACTGGAAACTGGATGTCCATCAATTGGAGAATGGCTGAATAAATTATGGTATATGAATGTTATGGATTATTTTTGTTCTATAAGAAACAACCAACAGGAGGATTTCCTAGAGGCCTGGAGAGACTTGCATGAACTAATGCTGAGTGAAATCAGCAGAACCAGGAGACCATTATACACAGCAACAACAAGACTATATGATGATCAATTCTGATGGACATGGCTGTCTTTAACAACGAAGTGTTTCAAACCAGTTCCAATTGTTCAGTGATAAAGAAAGCCATATACACCCAGAGAAAAGCCTGTGGGATCTAAGTGTGGACCACAATGTAGCATTTTCACACTCTCTCTTGATGTTTGCTTGCATTTTGTTTTACTTCTCAGTTTTTTTTCTTGTAGATCCGATTTTTTCTTGTACAGCAAGGTAACTTGCTGTATATATATGTATGTATATATATATATATATATATACATATATATACATATATTCAATTTGTCATATATTTTAACATAATTAACATATATTAGACTTCCTGCCATCTATGGGAGGAGGTAGGAGGAAGTAGGGAAAATTTGGAATAAAAGGCTTTGCAATGGGTCAGTGTCTAAACATTATCCATGCATATGTTTTGTAAATAAAAAGCTTTAATAAAATAAAGACCTAATATACATTTATCAATGGCTTTACCACATAGGATGATGAATTTATCATTTCACAGTCTAAACAGATTTGGACTAGGTTAGCCTTTGCAAGTAAAATCTCCTAGGAACACACCTGTTTCAGGTTCTAAAGAGACAGCTGTTGGTGATTTATTTAGGGTTTACTTTCCCCTCAGTCAGTTTTTGAGCATTCTAAATGGTATGTTTACTTAGAAATTCTTTCCTTTGGATGAAATGTTAAAGTAAGTCTTACCAGGGCACCAGTGATTTGAGAGATTTTTGCCATCCCTGAGTCAAATACAAATTAAGGTTCAATATTTGTTTTATAACTCAATTTTCTTGGCAGACTTCCATGAGACTACAGTGTTATTTTGCCTGTGTCTTAAACCACTTACTCAGTAGGACACACTTTTTATAAGGTAGATAAATTTAGTGTTTACTTCATACCAGATGGAGTGCTAAAATAAGAAGAGAGTTGCTTAGGTTCCTAAAATATCAAATGGCTTTTTAGGAAATGAAAGTTAAAAAAATTGTAAACATAAAATATTTTTCCTTTTTCCACCTTTTTTTATCTCATGCATGCTGATTAATTTTTACAATGTTTTAATTAATTCCCTTTCAAAGCATGGAAGTGACTCACAAAATCTATGTTAGCCAAATATAAACATCCATATCTTCTAGAAAGGCTTCAGATATGGTTTTGGCAACAGATCGAAACTGTTTTTCAAATACCAACCAGCCAACAGAGTATAAAGATACTATTTTTTTTTTGCTTATGAAATGAGCAAAATAAAAATGTTTTTGACTTTTTTGCAAGTAACATTGTTTGAGTTGGATAAAGGATATTAAGATCACACAATTTTTAGTCCATTGGTCCCTGTGGGCTGTATATTGACTTAATCTTAATGACATGTCACCTTGTTTTATTTTATTTTTATTTATTTCATTAAATGTTTTTCAAATACATTTTAATCAGTTCAGGCCATACTAAATTCTGTTGAATGCTGCATGTGGTTCATAAGCTACATGTTTTACTCCTCTGATCTAAATGACCAATGAATAGACCTACTTTTAGAACTGATGAATTATCTTAATGTTTACATTTTTGTTATAAATGAATCCATAAAAAGGAAGTTACAACTCCATGGAAAGATAGTTATTGGAACTACTTGGAGCCTAAAAGAAAGGAATGAAATATTTATCTCAAAAACCAAAAGAAACATGATTTGTTGGGTGTTATGATGTCTTGTAATGCCGTATCACCATGAAAACATCTTCAGCTTTTGCACTGCTTATGCATAGAGAAGCTTAATGCATTTGTATGCTTAACATTTTCTTTTATAAGATAATTATCTTGGGAGGTGCTATACATGCAAGCAAATATTTTCTTAAAAAAAATATAGGGGGGTAGCTAGGTGGCACAGTGGATAGAGCACCAGCTCTGAAGTCAGGAGGACCTGATTTCAAGTCTGGCTTTAGACACTTAACACTTCCTTGCTGTGTGATCCTGGGTAAGTCACTTAACCTCAATTGCCTCAGCAAAAAAAAAAAAAAAAGATTTTATACTATTAGACACGAAAAATATTTTTGATATAGAAAGTGTCCCTGAGTTGTCAAAGCAATAATAAATAATTATAGAAAAAAAGAGAAAAAAATATGGCATATAACTGAAGAAAGAATCTTATGTAGTCAGCAATGAGGAATTGGATATATATATCATAAAGGCTATTAAAATCAATTACAGTTTCATGCATGTGATAGAAATCTTACCAATTAGAGTTCCATTATCAGAACATATGAAGCATGCTTTGTCTGATGCCTACCCATGTTAAAAAAAAAAAAAAAGGCTGAGGAATTTGCTATCTTGGAAGCAAAAGAAAGGCAGCCCAAAATGAGTGACAGCAACTCTTGCATCAGCTATGCTACATTTAGAGGTGAATTCAGTTAGAGGAATGTCAGATAGAACTGCTTTAAGATTGAGTCCATTCTCCCTATGGACTCTAGTTGTTGGAGGGAAATGTTTGTAGTTCTGTCTTTTTTGTCTCTTCTCAGAAATTTTTTTTTAAAGTTAATAAAAAAATAAAACTGTTGCCATGATCATGGCTGTTTATATTTGGAAAAAAACACTGAAATGGAGGTCTGAGTTCATAGCATCAGAGAAAGATAATTCCCTCAGCATTGCTCCCAAACTTTAAAGGAGAGATGAAGCAGGTGGTGAACCCTTTCTCAATTGAAATCTACTTGGGATTTCTGGGTGCGGAGCCAAGATGGTGGAGAGCAGAAAAGACCTTCTCTGATCTTCTCCCAAACCAACCGCAGATTGAGCCTCTAAACTGGTTTTGAAGTCAAAGAATCCACAAATATCTGGAGTAAAATATATTTCCAGAAAAAAAAATACCTTGGAAGAACTTCAGAACAGGTCTGTTTCAAATAGGCAGGGGGACAGTCTGTCAAGCCCTGATCACAGTTTGGGGAGACCCGGGTTAGGAAGGCAGGGCCTGGAATCAGAGTGTTGTAGCTTCCACACACCTGGGAACCTTCTGTGAACCTCTTAGGTTACTCTGTCCTGGTTGGAAGCAGGTGGTTTTGCAGATTTGTCTTCTATAAAAGATATGTTGTAAAGCAATGAGACCCAGAAGAACACCAGACCTAACCTTGATTACCTAGCACCAGAAATCAATCAACAGAACTATTCCAGGGCAAATTAAAGCAGCTGTCGACTTTTTTTGCATTGAAGAGACTTCAAGCTTTAAAAAAATGAACAAAAAACCTAAAAGAACTCTCACCATAGACAGTTTTTATGGAGAAAGAGAGAACAGACCATAAATCCTGAGGTTCTTAAAGGCAAAGCAACTCCAGAAGAATCCCCAAAGAGAGACATATCAAAAGAGTTTCTTTGAAGATTGCATAAAGAATCTCAAAGAGAGTTAGAAGTATGAAGAAATGAAATGAGATCATTGCAAAAAAGAATGGAAAAAATGGAAAAAGAATGCAATGAACAAAAAAACTTAATTGGCCATTTGTAAAAGGAGCTAAAAACAGTAACTGAAGAAAATAATCCACTAAAAGTTAGAATTGAGTAAATGGAAGTGAATGACTCAATAAGACTTTTTTTTTTTATTAAAGCTTTTTATTTGTATAACATGTATATGGGTAGTTTTCTAACATCGATCTTTACAAAGCTTTCCATTACAAATTTTACCCCCAGTCCCCTCCCCTCCCCTAGATGGCAGGAAGTCCACTACATGTTAATAATGTTGAAATGCTTGAGAAGTTATGCAAGAAAAATCCTATCTACAAGAAAAAAAAAGAATCAGAGAAAGGCAACACAATGCAAGCAAATGTCAATAGAGATCATGAAAATGTTACGTTGTGGTCCATATTTCATATCCCTCTCTCTGGGTGTATATGGTTTTCTTCAGTGAACAATTGGAACTGGTTTGAGACTCAATAAGACTTCAAGAATCAAACAAAAAATGGAAAAAAGTAGAAGAAAATATGAAATATTTCTGAGGAAAACAACTGACCTGGAACATAGCTCTAGAAGAGACAGTCTAAGGATTTTTTGATTTCCTGAAAGCCATGATGAAAAAAAGAACCTGGACACTATGTTATAGGAAATCATAAAAGAAAACTGCCCTGATATTTTAGAATCAGAAGGTAAAATAGCCATCGAAAGAATCCACCGATCACCTCCTTAAAGAAACATTAAAATTAAATCCCTAAGGAATATCACGACTAAATTTCAGAACTATTGTACCAAGGAAAAGATATTGCAAGCAGCCAAAAATAAATAATTTTAATACTGTGGGACCACAATTAGGATTGACTAGGACCTTAAAGGATGGAAAAGCCTGGAAACTGATACTCCAGAAAATAAAGGAATTGGTATTACAGCCAATAATTATCTATCCAGCTAAAATGAGTATTTTCTTTCAGGGAAGAAGATGGACATTCAAGGTATACATGAATTTTACCTATTTCTAATGAAAAGACCAGAATTGAACAAAAAATGTGATCTCCAAACACAGAACTGAAGAATAGCATAAAAAAATAAAAAAGAAAAAACTCTTAAACTCTCTTTGTGTTCTGGGTATACTTAGAGAATGTGGCTATAATTTGATTTTATTTTGATAACATGAAAAAGAAACTAGGGGTAGAAAAGGGATTATACTAGAAGAAGAGGAAAAAGGAGGTAAGATATGGGAAAGTATATCTCATGAAGAGGCAAATTAAAAACTATCATAATTGAGGTAAAGAAGCATGGGAGATGAGCATTGTGTGAATCTTGCTTTCATCAGATTTGGCTCCAAGAGAGAAAAACAGACATATTTGGTATCAGAAAGAAACTTTTCTCACTTTACAGGAAAATAGAAGGGAAAGAGGAATAGAAAGGTAAAGACTAATAGAAGAGAAAACAGAAGAATTAAGGGAAAGGGGTAAAAAGGAGGGAAGGAGTTTAATGGGGGAGGATTGTTTGAGGGAGGTGGTCATCAAAAGCAAAATACTGAGGAGGAGGTAAGGGGGATAGGAAAGAGAAAAGCATAACCTAGGGTAAATAAGATGGCAGGAAATACGGAATTAGTTATTTTAACTGTGAATGTGAATGGGTGAACTCTCCCATAAAAATGAAATGTATAGTACAGTGGATTAAAAGCCAGAATCGTACAATATATTGTTTACAAGAAGCACATCTAAAGCATAGAGATACATACAGAGTGAAGGTAAAGGGTTGGAGCAGAATCTATTATGCTTCAGGGGAAGAAAAAAAAGCAAGGGTATCAGTCTTGATCTCAGATCAAGTAAAAGTAAAAATTTAATTAAAGAGATAAGGAAGAAAAGTATATCTTTCTAAAGGTTACCGTAGATAATGAAGCAATATCAATACTAAATATATATGCACCAAGTGGTATAGCATGGAAATTCCTAGAGCAAAAGTTAAGAAAGATGGAAGAAGAAATAAATAGCAAAACTATACTAATGGGGGATCTCAACCTTGCTCTCTCAGAACTAGATAAATCAAACCACAAAATAAAGAAGAAAGAAGTTAAGGAGGTAAACAAAATGTTAGAAAAGTTAGATATGATAGATCTTTGGAGGAAATTAAATGTGAATAGAAAGAAGTTTACTTTCTTCTCAGCGGTTCATGAAACTTATTCAAAAATTGACCATGTGTTAGGACCTAAAAACCTCAAAATCAAACGTAGAAAGGTAAAAATAGTAAATGGATTTTTAATGATTATGATGTAATAAAAATCACATGCAATACAAGGCCAGGAGAAAATAAACCAAAAAGCAATTGGGAACTAAATAATCTCATCCTAAACAATGAATGGGTGAAACATCAAATTACAGACACAATTACAAATTTCATCCAAGAGAATGACAATAATGAGACAGCATACCAAAATTTGTACAATGCAGCCAAAGTGGTAATAAGGGGATATTTTATATCTCTAGATGTTTACTTGCATAAAATAGAGAAAGAGAAAATCAGTGAATTGTTCTTGGAACTAAAAAAGCTAGAAAAAGAATAAATTAAAACCCCCCAATCAAATACCAAATTGGAAATTCTGAAAATAAAAGGGGAGATTAATAAAATTGAAAATAAGAAAACTATTGAATTAATAAAATCAAAAGTTGATTTTATGAAAAACGCAACAAAATAGATAAAACTTTAGTTAATTTGATTAGAAAAAAGAAAGACGAAAATCAAATTGTTAATCTCAAAAATGAAAAGGGAGAATTTTCCACCAACGAAGAAGAAATTAGAGCAATAATTAGGAATTACTTTGTCCAACTTTATGCCAATAAATTTGATAACCTAAGTGAAATGGAATACCTACAAAAATATAGATTTCCCATTTTAACAGAAGAGAAAATAAATTACTTAAGTAGTCCCATTTTAGAAAATGAAATAGAACAAGCTATTAATCAACTCTCTAAGAAAAAAAAAAACCCAGAACCAGATGGATTCACATGTAAATTCTACTAAACATTTAAAGAACAATTAACTTCAAGAGTATGTAAACTATTTCAAAAAATAGGGAATGAAAGACTCCTTCAAATTCCTTTTATTATACAAACATGGTACTGATACATAACTAGGTAGGACAAAAACAGAGAAAGAAAATTATAGACCAATCTCCCTAATGGATATTGACGCAAAAATCTTAAATAAAATATTAGTAAAGAGGTTACAGAAAAACATCCCCAAGATAATACACCATGACCAAGTAAGAATCTATACCAGGACTGCAGGGATGGTTCAATATTAAAAAAAATATTAGCATAATTGACTATATTAATAACCATATTAACAAAAACCGATATGATTATCTCAATAGATGCAGAAAAAAGCATTTGATAAAATCCAACACCCATTCATATTACAAACACTAGACAGTAAAGGAATAAGTGGGCTTTTCCATAAAATGATCAGTAGTATCTATTTAAAACCATCAGGTAGCATCATATGTAATAATGATTAAATTGGAACCATTCCCAATATGATCAAGGGTGAAACAAAGTTGCTCACATTACTATTCAATATCTACCAAGATAAGGTCAATTAAAGGAATCACAGTAGGTAATGAGTAAACCAAGTTATCACTCTTTGCAGATGATATGATGGTATAACTAGAGAACCTTAGAGAATCAAGTAACAAACTATTAGAAATAATCCACAACTTTAGCAAAAGTTGCAAGATACAAAAGAAATCCACATGATTATCATCATTTTTATACATCGCTTACAAAATCCATCAGCAAGAGATACGAAGAGAAATTCCACTTAAAAGGACTGTGGATATTATAAAATATTTGGAAATCTATCTGCCAAGGAAAAGCCAGAAACTTAATAGGCAAAATTACAGAACACTTTCCATAAAAATAAGGTCAGATGTAAACAAGTGGAAAAATATCATGTGTTCTTGGGTAGGTCGAGTGAATATAATAAAGATGATATTATTACCTGAACTAATCTTTTTAGCGCTATACCAATCAAACTCCCAAGAAAGTATTTTACTGACCTAGAAAAAATAACAAAATTCATTTGGAAGAACAAAAGGTCAAGAATTTCAAGGGAATGAATGAAAAAAAAAGGCAAATGAAGGTGTCCTAGCTCTACCAGATGTAAAACTATATTATAAAGCAGAAGTCATCAAAACCATTTGGTGTACTGGCTAAGAAACAGAGTAGTTGATTAGTGAAATAGGTTGAGTTCCAAGGACAAAATAGTCAATGACTATAGTAATCTAGTGTTTGACAAACCCAAAGACCCCAGCTTTTGGGATAAGAACTCACTATTTCACAAAAACTGCTTGGAAAATTGGAATCTATTGTGGAAGAAACTAGGCATCGACTGACACTTAACACTACATACCAAAATAAGATCTAAACGGCTTCATGATCTAAATATAAGAAATGATATTATAAACAAATTAGAATGATGTAGGATGGTTTACCTCTCAGATGTGTGGAGGAAGAAGGAATTTGTGACCAAAGAAGAACAAGAGATCATTATTAATCACAAAATAGATAATTTTGACCATATCAAATTAAAAAGTTTTTGCCCAAACAAAACAAATGCAGACAAGATTAGAAGGGAAACAATAAACTGGGAAAACATTTTGACATTCAAAGGTTCTGACAAAGGCCTCATTTCTAAAATATATAGAGAATTGACTCAACTAGATAAGAATTCAATCCATTCTCCAATTGATAAATGGTCAAAAGATATGAACACACAATTTTCAGATGAAGAAATTGAAACTATTTCTAGTCATATGAAAAGGTGCTCCAAATCACTACTGATCAGAGAAATGCAAATTAAGACAACTCTGAGATACCACTACACACCTGTCAGATTGGCTAGGATGACAGGAAAATAAAATGCCTAATGTTGGAGGAGATGTGGGAAAACTGGGACACTGTAACATTGTTGCTGGAACTGTGAACGGATCCAACCATTCTGGAGAATAATCTGGAACTATGCTCAAAAAGTTATCAAACTGTGCATACCCTTTGACCCAGCAGTATTTCTACTGGGCCTATATCCTAAAGAGATCTTAAAGGAGGAAAAGGGACCCACATGTGCAAAAATATTTGTGGCAGCCCTTTTTGTAATGGTAAGAAACTGGAAACTGAATGGATGCCCATCAATTGGAGAATGGCTGAATAAATTATAGTATATGAATGTTATGGAAGATTGTTGTTCTGCCAGAAAGTACCAGCAGGATGATTTCAGAGATGTCTGGAGAGACTTAAATGAACTGATGCAGAGCGAAATGAGCAGAACCAGGAGATAATTATACATGGCAACAACAAGACTATATGATGATCTATTTTTATGGACATGGTTCTCTTCAACAATGTGATGTTTCAAAGCAGTTCCAATTTCTCAGTGATGAAGAAAGCCATCTACACCCAGAGAGAGGCTTGTGGGAACTGAGTGTGGACCACAATACGGTATTTTCATGCTTTCTGTAGAAATTTGCTTTCATTTTGTCTTCCTTCTCAGGTTTTTTTTTTCTTTCTTGATCTGATTTTTCTTGTGCAGCACGATTAACTGTATAGATTTGTATAAACATATTGGGTTTATCATATATTTTAATATATTTAATATGTCTTTTACTACCTGCCATATAGGGGTGAGGTGGGGAGAAGGAGGGAATGATTTGGAACGGAAAGTTTTGCAAGGTTCAATGTTGAAAACTTACGCATGCATATGTTTTGTTAATAAAAAAATGAGTTCTACTTCACTGTAGGAATGGGAGTTTTTAGGTTGCCTCAGAATTTATTAAGTCTGTATATACAAATTTAACTACTGTGTTTATATATATATATAGATATATTCACACTTATTAATGTATACATCTATCTCAGTAACCTTATATATGTTTATATATAAGTATAATATAATATAAATTTCAAATTTGGCCTTAAGATATTGAGTAGCTGTGTGACTCTGGGTAAGTCACATACTTCCCAGAATATTTGTGAAGATCAAATGAGATTATATTTGTAATGATCTGAGCAGAGTGTCTGCCATTTTCCTAGCTCTATTTAAATATTTTGTTCTTCCCTTATCTGCCACCCCACACTCCTTCACTGGTGGAAATATCCTGGAACTTAGGTGATGACTATATTCAGTTTACTTTGGCTCTTTTACCTTCAAGGAAGCATGCATCTGAATAAATGATCCTAAAATTCTGAGAAATAGCAATTCAAGAAATATAATTTAATGAAGTATATTTCATTTGGTTAAAATTAGTACACTTGAATTTAGTTCTCAATTCCTCTACTTGCTTTCTGATTGTTCTCAAACACCCCACTCAGCTTTATTAATTCCTTCACTAGTAAAATAGTGACCATTACACATATCACTTAGAAGTACTATTAGATATAATAAGAAACCAGCTTTGAAATACTCTTGAGTTCCCTTGCAGAAATGGCATTGTAGTAATACAGTGTTATAACTTTTAGTTGGACTTATTATTACAAAAAAGTTGGAAAAGAAGAAATATTAATAAGTAGCGAGTCAAAGGAAAATATCTGGGAGAAGCCTGGAAGGACAGTGATTATTTTGAGAGGGCAATATGGGCAGCGCATGTGTTCTAGACTTGAGGAAAATTTATACAAAGCAATTTGCAAGTGATGAAGAGTTATATTCAGGCAATAGCTAAGAGATCAAATAATAGACCATTACCAAAATCCAGAAAATAAATAGGTGATCAGGCCTGGAAAGCTGCAAAAAGTTATTATTTGGGGGTAAAACTTGTATGATTTGCCCAGTATTTAGAGGGTGACAGAAAAGCAATTCTTTACCTCTTTAAAGCTTTTTAATTTTCCTTTCAATATGAGGCTTTCCTGATACCCAATCCAAAATGCTTTCCACTCTACCTTACACATTGCATCTCTAAGATGGAAGAATATTATGTAACATGGTTTGTACATTGCAGCTTGTGAACTATGGCAAAGCAAAGAAGGTTGCTCCCAAGCACATCTGATTACTACCAAGATCTCAGTATTTAGTCCTCATGAGTGTCTGATGAGTCTTGCTCCTCTAATTACCTGACAGACATCTAAAAGGCAATTTGTGTTGACATCTTACAATCATTATGTCTAGTATAGAACCTATCATCTCTCCCTACAAACCCTCTTTTCCACCAAATTTTCCTTTTACTTTTGAGTATAGTACTAGCCTTTCATGTCCTCTGATTTTTTTGTTATTATTTAGTTATGAAGCAGCTCTTTAGTTTTTTTAGTTGTGTCTGACTATGACCTCCTTAAGTAATTCATATGTGAAATTACTGGAGAGATTTGCCATTTCCTTCTGAAACTTATTTTACAAATGAGGAAATTGAGGAAAATAGGTTTAAATGATTTTCATAAGGTTCCCATAGTTAGTGTCTGAGTCCAGATTTGAGCTCAGGAAGAATGGATCTTCTGACTTCAGGCCTTGTACTCTGTGCATTATGGTTGCCCCTATTTGCCTTTCTCAGAGAAATGGGCTAATTGTAATTGATTGTGTCAGATCTTTATTTAGGGAGACTAGAATTGTGAGGAACACTAGCATACTGATTTGGAAATTAGGGATCAGGGAATGTTAGTGAGAATTGGAAAGTGATAAGTTTCTATTGGGAGAGGTAACATGTATTTAAAAGATGTTGATCATCATCGTAATGATAGATAACATTTCTATAGAGTAGTAAAGTTTGCAATGCACTTTATGTGTTTTCTTACTTTATCCTCTGAGGATAAATTGTCCGACATATTATAAGAGACTGAGACAGAACTTTGAGCAAATGACACTTTATTATAGTTTCCATGGTCCCTGGTGTTTAAGATGTACCTTATTTCTTCCTCATGATCTGTGGTGTTCCCTTCTTCCAGTATTTTGTTTTTGTATGGTTCAATATCCAAATATGTGAAAAGGGTATTGTGAAATGCTGAATCTTATTGATTGATACAACTTGGTTTTGAGGGGCATATTAACTAGCGGTGATCAGAAGGATTGGGTGAAGCAGAGGGTATTTCTACTAATTAAGTAGTCGTAAGTCAGTCATCATATGGTCACCTGTTATTGTTGGATAAGAGAAAATTTTCTGGAATTACAGAAGTGGGGGCCTTTCCAAGGCATCATTACATTCCACTTGTGCTGGGTTTGGCCTTGGAATTTGAGTAAAACTTTAATAGAATTATCTTAATCAGCAATGTTGTGGTTGTGCAAATGACCCTTGTTACTTGATAGAGAAATAGTAAACATTACATTAAAGTTTTAGGCACGTTATAAGAACTTATCTATTCCTATGTGAGTTATGTAGAATATCAAAATGATTAATATGGATTGAAGTAGGGTAGGAGTCCAAATAAATTGTTTCTTACATTCCTTGCAGCGATCCTGAAAAGTAGGTGTTATTATCATTCCCATTTTACAGATTAAGAGACTGGGTGATAGAAATGACTCTTAATAGCTAATGATCAAAGGATATTCAAAATTTTCCGTTTTTCTGTTTTCTAGACCTCAATCTCTGAAGTTGAAGTTAACCTTCTTAATCAGTTCTGACCTAACTTTATAAAGAATTTCTCATCTAAGTTGAATTCATTAAGTTATAGTTTGAGTAGAGACAAACATTTTTGTGTAAATTGTGCAAGGATGGGAATAGTCTGGATGGTATTCTTTACTCCTTTTCTTAGAGTTCCTCCTTGGTTGTTATTTGGTATAGCCTGTTAACAGCAATCTTTACCTCTTTGTTGATTTTTATATGATACTCATCCGTAGTTCTGCAAAAGTAGGGCAGTTCCATTTCTCAATATCATACAGCAATAGGAGTAAAAGTAAAAATATGTGTCTTTTCTTTCATGGTAAATTTTGGGGTCAATTAAAGAACAATATCCCCGACCCAAACAGCAGGATCTTCCCTTTTCAGTTCTAGGACTAGTTTATTTTCCACAACTTTGTATATGTGCATATGTATAAACATACTTGTGGATATGTGTGGATATGTGTATATATATTATGTGTATATATATATTCATACATTTTTATAATCACTAAACGTTTTTTAATTCATATACATGTAATAATCTAAACAATAGGAAAACTATCTTCATCAACTTGATTTGTCTTGTATGGATGGATAAACCAAACTCTTTTGAGTGATTCTAAATGTTTTCAATATGCTATGTAATTACTTTATAATATTGTCTTCCCTCTATCCCATTAGAAATGTTAGAATTTTACCATTATTTAGCCCCACTTGGTTGCCTTAATATGTTTTCCTTTCTATGTTTTTCTTCATTTTTGTGGTTTGGTTCTCAGATATTCAAACTGTTTAGGCCTTTTTATAAAAAATATTTAAATATCTTCTATTCTATTAAATATTCATTAAAATATATAGGATTATTTCAAGTTACTTTTATACAGTAAGTTTTTATTGTAGGTAAAGCTTTTTACTTTGCCTATTGCAATATTGTATTTAAGTTTTCATTTTTTAAAAATAGCTTTGATATAGTTTTGTAGGATGTTAATGTTGGTATAATTTGTCTTTCTCACTGCTTAAAGTACTTTTTCTTTTACCTAGAAAATTTGAACTTTGATTATGATATTCTTTAGTATTTTTATTTAGGGTCTCTTTCAGGAGATAACTGCTAGAGTTCTTCTCTTTACCTTGAGCTTCTGGTGAGGGAACTCTTTCTACTAAGAAATTTGTAACTCTTCTACTTACAGACATTAGAAAGCTATCCATGAAACTCAGAAAAATGCATGTCATTCTCTAATTTAAAGAGATGAGGCATTAGAATTGTGGATCTCTGCTTTTGCTGTCAGGATGTTTCCTGTATTTTTTTTAGTTCATATTATCATAGGTTTAGAGTGGAAATATATTTTAGAGGCTGTTTGGTTCACTGGAGTAAAGAATAGTGACTCATGTTTTAGGATAATTGAAATCCTTAGAGTATTACTTTTTTCCCACTGTACCACAATGTTTCTAATTTTACTGAACTGCATGTTTTTTTCTTCTTTTTTTAAATCATTATTACAAGGGGTAGATTCCTGGGTAGGGAAAGAGGAACAAGATATATGTTTAGAATTTGAGGAAATATAAAAAGGAAAGGTATAATATAAAAATTAAATTAAAAAATTTTTTCTGGAAATATTGTCACAATAGCTTACTGTCCAGGACATTGGTGAACTTTATTTCATGTTGTGATTCTTGGGGAGAAGGCAGAGGTAGACTTTTGAAAAGAAGATTATTAATGAAAATAATGCAAAAGGATGAGCCAGAACAAGGAAATAAGAGAAGGAGAGAAGGGGAGGTGGGGAATCTGATAAGGAGGAAAGGGGTCAAACTAATGACCTTCATAGCACCCAGTAATTATGGTTAGTTGGGCTGCTCTGGAGATGGCTTATAAAGGAGTCAGAATGCTTAAGGCTGGGTCAAGGTTGGAGTAGGGTTTTGTTTCTAGAGGATGAATTAAAATGGGGTTCAGGCAGAATGTTAGAAAACCACCCAACCAGCAGGAGTAGGGCTCCCCCCCACCAAAACTCCCCTTATTCCCATCTTTTGACATCTTTTTCAAGAGAGGAAGCAGATTTAGAATTTTAGATTGCATGGATAACAGCAACACAAACAAACAATGATGAGGAGTTCCATACACAAGATTTAGGAAATACTAAATTAATTAATAAACTGGTAGCATTACTTATATATTTCAGATAACAAAGTTAATCCACTGGGATAAAAGTGAATTGCATTTTTTAAAAAATCAGCTAGTAGTTTGATATGAAAACTCATAGTTTTAAGTGCATTAAGGTTGAGATTTTTTTTGAGGTAATTATTTTAGGAGACATGAAGGAAATTGGGTAGTGGGCTTTTTTTGTTTTGACCCATTTCATCCCTCAATACAGTGATGCTATATTTGAAATGCAGAAATGGAGATGAAAGTGTGTTTACGTAGATGAGCAGTGGGATTTAGTTCATTATAATAGCTGTTAGATAATCCCTGGTTCAGCCTTTCATGAATAGGTAGGATGCCATGTACCTAAGCTGCTAGATTACCCTGGCTTTTATAAAAGTGGGTTGTGTGAAGAAAGGAGAGGAAATCCAGTCTTTTTCACCTCTGGAGTCTGGGACTGCACTGCAGGTGTGCAGCTTGCCCAATATTTCAGCTTTGGATGCCACAAAGATGAACTTTTATCCTAAAGGGGGAAGCTTTGAAGCACACCAACAGCTTCACCCAACACACTCTTTTTTTCCATTGTCTTTCTTCCCACATTTGGTAACTGGAGATATTTGTGGTGTTAAATCTATGACTTGCTCCTTCTCACCCTGCCCCACTCCGGAAATGAAATCATAAACCTGTGCCTTCAAATTTGCTAGATTGTGATTTCATTGTAGAATCCATCAAAAGAAAGAGGAAAATAGATGAAATACTAGAAAGGACACTATAGGAAATCACCAAACAACAATTTTTCAGCACTCTGCGTGCTTTCATCTGAGAACAAGTACTGGAGAACAATGAATCTTTAAAAGGGGGTGTACACTAAATAATTATCTCCAGCTTATAGAGCAAGGAAGGAAAATACACAAAAAGCAATATCTACACTGTTACAGATTGAGTCATTGGAAAAACAGTGAGTAAAAGCCCCAGGAATCCTCCTTGCTAATCTATTAATAAACTTAGTTACCTTTAATATACATACTTTTAAAGTGGTTTGAACTTTAAATAAATATTTTCAATATTATCCTAAATGGTATTTTTAGTCTAGTTTTAAAAGATGATTCAAGATATGGTGAGTTGATTATGCTAAATATAAAGGGTTAAAATTAAATTTAAAATTGAAAAGTAACTATTCTTCCTTCAATAAGGTAGGTAGGATTTGTAACCTTTCACAAAGGTCAATACTTTGTTCTCCTTGCCTCCCTTTAAAACTTCAGCTATTATTCCAAATTTTTATTGTGCCTTAAGTATATAACTTTCCCCTTTAAGATCAATTTACTGAGGCTAAATTACCTGGTTTGGAGTTTAAGTTCATTATATTATATAATTTCATTGTGTAGTTTATTTGTTCCAAACTGGACACAATTAAGCCATTCAGTTCTTATGAGATTGATTCAGATTAGCATTTTCCTTTTAACTTTACTTAAGAGCCTATTTGACCTCGTATAAACTTGAAAACATAATTACAGAGTTAATTTGGGTTAAAAGAAGGATTTTTTTTTCTAAACAGCATATATGACAATATTGTGAAACATTTCTTGTTTCATTTGATTTACATTTTTATCAAGTTGTTCTCTTTTCACTAATATGTCAAAGTATGAATTAAAAAATAGGTACCCAGAATGAAAAAAAGTTAAATTACATGTATGTATTTTGTTGTTGTTTTTCAGTAATGTCTGAACTGTTCGTGGGTCCATTTGTGGTTTTCATGGCAAAATAATTGGATTGGTTTGCCATTTTTTTTCTCAAGTTCATTTTACACATTGGGAACATAGGCAAACAGGCTTAAGTAACTTGCCCAGCTACTAAGTAAGCAAATTTGAATTCAGGAAGATGAGTCTTCCTAATTTTAAGCTCAATGCTATAACTAATCGGCAAATTTGTTGCCCATATGTGTGCATGGTTTTTTATTTCTATATTTTAGTAGTTTTTTTATTAAAGCTTTTTATTTGTATAACATGTATGGGTAGTTCCCCAGCATTGATCTTTACAAAGCTTTCCATTACAAATTTTATTCCCAGTCCCCTCCCCTCCCTTAGATGGCAGGAAGTCCACTACATGTTAATAATGTTGAAATACTTGACAAGTTGTGCAAGAAAAACCCTATCTACAAGAAAAAAAAAAGAAAATCAGAGAAAGGAAACACAATGCAAGCAAACCTCAAGAGAGAATGAAAATGTTATGTTGTGGTCCATATTTCATATCCCTCTCTCTGGATGTATATGGTTTTCTTCAGTGAACAATTGGAACTGGTTTGAATCACATCATTGTTGAAGAGAACCATGTCCATCAAAATTGATCATCATATAGTCTTGTTGCCGTGTATAATGATCTCCTGGTTCTGCTGATTTCACTCAGCATCAGTTCATGCAAGTCTCTCCAGGCCTCTCTGAAATCCTCCAGTTGGTCATTTCTTACAGAACAATAATATTCTATAACATTCATATACCATAATTTATTCAGCCATTCTCCAATTGATGGCCATCTTTTCAATTTCCAGTTTCTTGCCACTACAAAAAGGGCTGCCACAAACATTCTTGCACATGTGGGTCCCTTTCCCTCCTTTAAAATCTCTTTGGGATAGGCCCAGTAGAAACACTACTGGATCAAAGGGTATGCACAGTTTGATAACTTTTTGAGCATAGCTCCAAATTACTCTCCAGAACGGCTGGATCCGTTCACAGTTCCACCAACAATGTATTAGTGTCCGAGCTTTCCCACATCCACTCCAACACTCATCCTTATCTTTTCCTGTCATTTTAGCCAATCTGAAAGGTGTGTAGTGGTACCTCAGAGTTGTCTTAATTTGCATTTCTCTGATCAATAGTGATTTGGAGCAACTTTTCATATGACTAGAAGTATAGACTTCCTTCCAGGGGTGGAGCTATGGTGGCGGAGATCAGACAGGAGTCTCTGTAACCTCCTCTAACCTCCCCTCAAACCAACAACATATGAAGCTTCTAGACTGATTTTGAAGCAAAAAAATCCACAATATCTGGAGGACAACACGATTCTAGAAGAAGATACTCTGGAAGAACCTCAAAACAGGTCTGTTTTAATTGGACAGGGGGGTGGTCTGCTGAACCCAGACTTCAGTGCAGGGAGACCGGGGCAGGGAGCTGGAGCAGGGAGCTAGAACAGGATTGGGAACAGGAGTTGGAGCATTTTGCTTTTCACACACCTGGGAGTCTTCTGCAGGCCTCTTGAGCCAATCTGTCCTGATTGTGGGCAGGTGGTTTTGAGGGTCTGCCTTTTGAAGGGGATAGATTGTGAACCACTGAACCCCTGATGAGCATTGGACCTAGCTGCCATTACACAGCACTTCAAGGCAATCAATCAATCAACAGGACTGATCAGCACCAGAAATAATTCAATCTGCGGATCTGCCCAGTACCTGAAATAATTCAATCAGCAGAACTGCCCAGCACCTGACATAATTCAATCAGCAGAACTGCCCAGTTCCTGAAATAGCTCAATCAGCAGAACTGCCCCAGGGCAAATTAAAGCAGCTGTCCCACCTTTGCC
>JAJPUD010018055.1:0-22475 GCA_023553655.1 Myrmecobius fasciatus
AAAGCAACATGAAGTAAAGTTCCAAGGATGGAATCTGGGTGATGGACGGGATGGTAGTAGACTCAATAAAATAGCCAAGTTTGGAAGAGGGTCAGATTTGCAGTAGAAGGTAATGAGTTCTGGTTTTGGACTTGTTTTGGACTTAGTTGCCACCAGGACCCTCATGTGGAGATGCCAGCAGACAGTTATCAATGTGGGATCAGAGATCAAGAGAGATGAAAGTTAATATATAGGTTTGGAAGTCATCTGCATAGCGTAGGTAACTAAATTAAGTAGGTAGTATTAGGAAAAGGACATTATAGAAGAATAGGCTTATTCCCAGAGTATTTGGGTAGACCCCCATGGTTGGAGCATAGACTGACTCAATAGATGATAGGTTCCTCCCCTTGAAGGTCTTTAGAGTCTAGATTACCAGTCTTTGGGTATGTGTTGTGGGGATTCCTTTATATAAAGAATGGACTGGATGCCTGCTAAAGCCCCTACTCTCATTCTGTGATTAAGGATGAGGAAACAATCACATTTCTGGGCAGTGGGGAAGAACCATGAGTAGGGAAGGAAGCATTGAAGTGGAGACAGGAAATGATTGCAGACAAATACAAGTTGGTTGTTGTTAGTTAGTTGTTAATTAGGTGTAGTTAGATAGCTTAATTTATCTTATGTGGCCTTGTCTTTTTTAGTAAGATTAATGAGATCTGAACCCCAAAAGAAACCAGAGTAATTACTATCCAAAGATCAACATTGAGAAAAAATTAAGTCGGAGCCAGCATCACGTCATCCAGAACAGATTATGTCAGGTCAATATCATTTAATGGGGTAACTATGCATATAAGCCAAAAGAAGAGTATAGATAGTGTGCTTTTAAATTTCAGTGGTACCTTTCATGCTTTGCTTCTGGATAAAATGGGAAAGGATGAGCTAGGTTAGCTAAATAACATCTTGCTAGATTTGAAATTGGTTGAACGGTGGATCCAAAGAATAGAATTACAGATTTTTTGAGCTGATAAGGACTTCAGGGACCTTCTCATCCTACCCCCTCATTTTACTGTTGAGAAAAATGAGGCCCAGGAAGGTTGTTAATTTGCCCAAGGACACAGAAGTAAGTGTTGAGGCAGGATTTGAACCCAGCCAAGTCCTCTGACTCCAGACTCAATGCTCTTTCCATTCTGTCACATTAATGTTTGATGTCAACTTGGAGAAAGCTCTTTAGTGAAATGCCCTTGGGAAGGAGAGTTGGTCCTTGTACTTAATAATACCTAGATGAAAGCATCTGTAACATCTAACTGGCAATTGGCATAAATCCAGGAGGGTTAAAAGTACATTGGATTGGAATTTTTGCCTAAAAAGATGTTGCTGGTCTAGGATAATGGACTAGATAAAATAAAAGGTAATTTGATAAGAATGAATACAGAGTGTACATTTGGGCCTAAAAGCCAGCTTCACAAAGCAAGGATTACAAATGTGACTAGATAATAGTTCCTGGGGGAAAGATTTAGGAACTTAAGTGAACTAAAAACTCAACCTCAGTCAACAATATTACACGGCAGCCAAATAGAAATGCTGCCTAGTGCTATATTGAAAGGTAAAGTGTTCTAGATCCAGAATACCGTGCTTAGTTCAGGTCATTGCATCTTGGGAGAGAGTTAGCAACAATTGTCAAGTTTTGTCATGTGATAAGATGGAAGACCAGACATATTTCTCTGATGTCCTTGATATTCCAGACCTCTCCAAAACTAGATTATGCATCAAAGATAAGCTTCATCTGAACATATGATTTAAATCCCCAGGAGCTACGAGAAGGTCCAAACAAATGGGAACTGCTCTCTAAACCTCTCATCTCCCTCAGCACTCATCCCACACATTCCACCTCAAGTCTGCCCTGGCCAGCTCACTCAGGCTCACAAGGAGACCCAGGCCCATGAACCCAATCTCCTCTTCCCTCTTTTCAGTGCTGTGGAAATCCCAAGTCCAGGTTCTGGAAGTCAGACCTAAGACATGATCCAGAGGGTCTCTCCAGCAACCCAGGATAGAGAAGCTCCCAGACACAACCGGAGCTCCAGCATTCCTTGGGTGCTGCAGGTGATCTCTGCGGGACAGTGAGGAACGGGGGAAGCTGCAGGACCTGAACGGAGCTTAAAATAGAACTCAGTGCTACCCCAGCCCCTCCTCAGGCCTTAGAGGCCCAAACAATACAAATCAGCCCGTAGCATCAGCGTGACAGATTCCCCAAACTTGTCTCAGGCCAGAGAACGGAATCAGACTTCCTCTGTGCGAGGGGTGCAAAATGTGGCACTCGACTAAGGCTAAAGAGGGTACTCAGCATCCAGCTAGAGCCAGAAGTCACTTGGGACACAAACCTAAGCTGGTGAAACATGAACTATCTTATGTCCAGGGGTGTGACTGAAACGTGGAGATGTAGCCCCTAAGGAAACTACCAGCAGAGGAGATGAAGAAATTCAGACAAAGATAGTGAGGAATAAGAGAAAAAAATGAGGGGTGGAGGTGATCAACCAGGAAATCACTAATAACAGGAAGAAATATGGCTTCCAGGTCCAGGAAATGACTTCAGGCATCTGTGTATATGCTTAAACAAAGGAAAATATTCCAGCACCAAATGAAATGAGGACTCTGGAGTTCAAGGAGAACATAGAACTAGAGCATGTTGTCCCTGAGTAGTTCAAAAGAAAAATGAGGAATCTGAGAGCAAAATTTATAACCTGCACAGCAGAAATAATGGGCAGAATAGGAAAACAGATCTGCAGCAGTGTCACTAAAAAAACAAATGAGAACAATGTAAAAATAAAAAGTGAAGGACCGTCTAGAAAAGAAGCAAAAAACAATCACCTTAAAAGAAGATGTGCTCACTCTGCAACTGAAGCATACTGTTCATGAAGATAAGAAGCATAGAAACAATCAGAATAAGACAGGACAAAAACAATCTTAACACCATAATGTAAGAAATCATAAAAGATAACTTCCTAGAACTGAGCATAAGGGGAAAAAAATTGAAAGAATTTAAAGTTCTCCAAATTAAAAAAAAAAATTCTCCAAGCCTACAAACTCTTAAGACACAGAGTGGTTAAATTTAACAATTCATTTAAAAAATAACTGCAAGTGATCAGGAGAAAGACCTTGAAATAAAAAGTAAAATAAATTCAAGAAAAGAAATACAGAATTCTTTTATTCTGTATCCACCAGAAAACATGAGGGAATGGAATAATATGTTCTGAAGAGCAGTGCAACCCAGGATGCAGTTTACCCTGATTTACCCTACAAATGTGGTCTCATCCATAAATGAAAGGGGTGGGCGGGGGGGGGGGGGAGATGGATATTCAATGATGAGGTATTTGAAACCTTTTTAGAAAGAAAACCAGACCAGGAGAAATTACTTGCTTCTTGAATACCTCAAAAAACATGGCCAGAGAAGTCAATAAAAGCATTAGCCAAGGACAGCAATAGCATCAGGATGACAGCAGAGACCAATAAGAGACTTTTTTCTAAATATATACAAGACAAGGGTGAAGGCAGAAATCTGATGAAAGTAACAATAAAAAGGAAACCTGTTACATTATAGACAAAATCAGTTTTCACCTAGTTTACAATCAAAGATTTTTTAGGAATTCATTATAACATGAAGAATGTATATGAAAGAAGGAAGAGAAGCAAAGGGACAAAGGAATATATGGTGTTCCTAGTTCAAATTAAGGACTAATATATGATCCTTGTAGTCTTAATAAGAGAAGAGTCTACAGAAGAGGAAGTAGAGGGTAGGGTAATTGAAAATAAGAAAGGGAGACCTTGCTTTGATGGTAGGAGAGGTATCCATTGATGAATGATCTTATGGTTGAAGAGATGACCTGTGAAGTGAGAGTATTTACACTGGGAGTGGTGCAGGGTATTTAGTACTTAAAAAATCTAATCATCCTGCCACAGAAGGGGTGAGTTGGAACTCTGGAAGGTAAGGAGGGCAGCTGGCACCTAGGAAGCATGAGGGCAGGAACCCAGTGTGGGAGAAGATAAATTTCTTCCATTGAGGAAGAAAAGATAAACAGGTATAGATAGGATACTTAAGGATGTTGTGAGAGAGGGACTTTACCATTGAGCAGTGTTCTCTTTAACTCTTAGAATAATCAGCATTGTTCTTCGAATGAGGCAAATGTAAAAGGGGGGAAATGGGCAATATGCAAGGCAGTGGCAGGAACTGCCTAGAGAGATCCTGGAGTGGATTCTTGATTGTATGAGGAATATACAGAATAAAGAGAAAGATAATTATAGGGTCATGAATCATTCTAAAAGAGAATAGATCCTGAGAGGAAATTTTGGGGGGTGGGTGGGAGAGTAGATGCAAGAAAAAAAAATTAAATGCAATTGGGACTAACTGATGAAGAGAAGAAGGGAAAATGCCTGAGAAGACTGAGAAGTGTTGGCAGTTAATAGAATGTTGGGCCTGGGGTCAGGAAAATGTCTTCTTGAATTCAAATCTGGCCTTAGACATTGGGTTTCTCTGGGCAAGTCATAACTTAACCCTGTTTCCCTTGGTTCCTCATTTTTAATATGAGCTGGAAAAGGAAATGGCAAACCTCTTCTTTTGGCAGATATTGCCAAAAACAAACAAACAAACAAAACAAACAAACAAACAAAAAAAACCACATGAAATCATGAGGAATAGGATACATCTGAAAAAAAAAAAACAATCTGAGAAAAAAATAAAGGGGCAAAGAATTATATAATCAAATAAATGAAGAAAAAAAGAACTAAATTCCAATAGGAAAGGAATAACAACTGTGAGAAGAGGGGATCACAGATGAGGGGAAGAAAGTCAGTTGGAATAGGGTCTCAATAAAAGATTAAAGTAAACTAAAGGAACATAATATTGCAGAAAAGGAGATAAAACTGGGAAGAGCTTTATCCTTCCAATGTTCAAGACAAGTGAAGGAAAATATAAACCTAACAATTTTAAATGCAAATGGATTAAAAAATCCAATAAAATGTAAAAGTAACAGATTGGATAAGGCACACAACCCTATACTCTGCTGTTTACAGGAAACATTTAAAAAACAAAGACATACATAAAACTGAGAGGATAGGAAAAAAATATACTATGCATCAAGTGAATCCAAAAAGGAATTACAGTCATGCTGACAAAAGCAAAAATATAAAATTAATAGGGATAGACAAGGAAATTACATAATGCTGAAAGGAGCCATAATGGAAGAATATCAATAAGTGTTTATATTCCAGTGCCTTAATATCCACATTCATAAGTGAAACATGTGACCTACAAAAAAACAGTAACAATAGTGATAAGGAGACATCAATATACCTCTGTTTTGGAAAAGAGCAATAAAGGAAAATTTAGAACTGGACAAGTTTCTAGAGAAACTACATCTAAATGAAATTGCAAAAATTTACATATTTCTCAATACTATATGGCATTTTTACAAAAATTGACAGTGAAGTAAGTAAAACACAGAGATATTACAAACAAGTGTTAAAAGACAGAAATAGTTAATTTATGCTTTACAGATCATACAATAAAAATAGTAATTGTTTCAGAGACAAAGGATACACAGGTGGAGATTTAATAAATCATAAGTGGTTTGAAAAACAAATCATAGAAACAATATGTAAAAGAAAATTGATGAAACAACATACAAATATTTTTAAAATGCAGCTAAAATTAATCCTCAGGGAAAAACATTTGTACAAACGTAATTAACAAAATAGAAAAAGAGGATTAATGAACTAATTGGATTTTTAAGATTTAGAAGGCCAACGATTAAACCTAAAATAAACACAGAAGAGATGTAAGTGGAAACAAAACAGAAATGATAACTGAATGCCGATCCTTTGAAAAGTCTAATTAAATTGATAGACCATTAGTTCATCTGATTTTATAAGATGCAGAAAATCAATAAATAGCAAATGTGTAAGGTGAAATCACAATAAAATTGAAGAAATAATAGAACACATTATGTACAGTTACATGTTAACAAAACACAGAAGGATCAAGAAGACCTTCAAATGTATAAACTACCCATATTATCAGAAGAACAGATTGACTTCTTAAATAACCCAATGTCAGAAAGGAAACATATCTAGATATAAAGGAATGACCAGGAAAAAAAAAATTCCTGATCCTAATGGATTCACAGGAGATAAAAATTCACTTTTTAAAGAGCAGTTTGTAGCCATATTAAACAAATGGTTTTCAAAACCTGAGAAAGAATGCATCCTATCAGGGGCAGCTAGGTGGTGCAGTGGATAGAGCACCAGCCCTGAAGTCAGGAGGACCTGAGTTCAAATTTGATCTCAGACACTTAACATTCCCTAGCTGTGTGACTCTGGGCAAGGCAAGTCACTTAACCTCAATTGCCTCAGCAAAAAAGCCAAAAAAAAAAAAAAAAAATGCATCCTATCAGATCCTTTTCTGAAGCATCTCATCCTAAGCCTAAACCAAAGAAAAATTAAAAAAAAAAAAAGCTATAGGTCATTAACATTAAAGAACATTGACTCAAAAATTTTGAAAATCCTGTCAAACTACAAAAAGATTGTAGAAGAAACCATTATGACCTAGTGAGATTTACATCAGAAATGCAAAGATAGCTCAACACTAGGAAAACAGCAATCGAGTTATAAACCAATACATTCAAAATGCCATTACCATCTCAATAGATGCCGAAAAAGATTTTGACAAAGGACAACAGTCTTTTGTGCTGAAACCCCTGCGAAGTATAGCCATAAAAGGATTTTTTTAAAAAGTCGAAAAAAGCATCAATCTAAAACCAAAGCAAGTATGTGGGAATAAACTAGAATCTTTCTCCATAAATAGAGGGGCCAAGCAAAGATAGCTACTCTTCCCCCTTATTATTTTGTAGTTCTGGAAATGCTAGCAATAAGACAAGAAAAAGAAATTAAATATAGAAAGATAGGTAAAGAGAAAATTTCTTTGCTGACAATAGCATGGTATATTTGGTACAATTTCCTGCCAAATTCTCTTGCAAAAGAAACTACCCATACCAATGGTCATCTTTGGGGATTGGTTTCCACAGTCATCACTTCTTCCTACTTTTTCTATCCTTTCTTATTGATCAGAGTTCCAGAAAGCTCCTGGGTTGCTGGTAGTTTTGGTGGAAAAAGATGAGATTATTTTGATGATGACAAACATATTATAGCTGTCCACCAATTGCCCATTAAAGAACTAACAATTAGGATAATATAAAACTAAAACTTTGCTCTGACTATATATATGTGTGTGTGTGTGTATACATATATATGTATATATACATATTTAATTTCTTTTTTCTTAAATCATCATAGTTTTCCTAAATGTCTCCCCTCCTCCCAGAAAGCCATCCTATGTAACAAATAGTATTTTTTAAGAGAAAAAAAAATCAGCACAATTTATTGGTATAGTGGAAAAGTCCAAAAACAATATAGAAAAGCTGGACTTCCTACCTCCACAAAACTCTGATCAATAGGAAAGGATAGAAGAGATAGGAAGAAGTGGTAACTGGGGAAACCAGTTCCTAAGGACAATTAATTACTGTGGTGGATAGTTTCTTTTGCAGGAGAATTTGGCAGGAAATTGTTTATTATGAAAATTAAAGTAGGTCATCAAAATGGCACCATTTAAAGAAAGAAGCACAGCCCCAGCTCTAAGTGAATAAAGTCTTTCTCAGGACTAACAATTTGTTAGCGGGCAATTTGCTGTAGTTGCAGTTGATCATGACAGTAGAGATAGTAAGGGGAATCTGTGTGATTTATAGAAGGTGCCCTACATTTGTTTATTTTGGCTTTTTGGGGGTTGCCAAGTATCAGCTAATTATGCCACAAGCTCACCTGGGTATTTACCCCTCAACATAAAGATAAAAGCAGTATAAGGCCTCCATACTCCACAGATCATCGGAGAAAATTATGGTGTACCATGCAGATCCATAGGTTCAAGAGAGAATGGAATCCATAAAGATTTTTGGTATCCAAAGGATACTGAGTTGGCTACTGCTCTGGCATAGGCAATCAAGATGTCTATCTTCAGGGTGAATATATCTGGGATATGTTGAAAGCCACTTGAGTCTTGGCAAACCTGATTATCACCAACTCTCTCTGGGAGATTCAATGGGTACAAATGATAGTACCAGAAAGAACTTAACAAACATTGTGAAGAATCCTGAAGTCCTAGGGAAGAACTTGAAGATGATGGTGGGACATAGCTTGTGTTTTCATTGCTGTTCTCAGTTGAAGTGGGGGCTTCGACAAAAAAAGTTCATTTGAGATATGAACAGCTAGTTGAAAAACTATACCTGAAAATAGGATTTGGATTGTGGAGACACATTAAACAGAAATGATGGCCCCCTGAACAGGATTGGAGGATAGCTAATAATGCATGCTAGCAAAAATCCAAATCTGATCAGGAGAGCTTTAAGCTAGAAAAGGTAGGAAAGGGAGAAATTTAATGTCTCATTTGGCTGATTTTTATATAAAGAAAATAGCTGAAACCCATATAAAGAAGACACCACCAGAGAAAACCTGTAATTCACAGAAGACTTTCATGAAGAGAGCCCCTCTGACTCAAATGCACTAAATAGACAAAGCTGGAAATCATGTCAGGACTTAACTTTATCAGTATCAGCGAAACTGATGGAATATGTCTTCCTTTAAAAGAAAGGGACTGAATACAAAGGAGGCAATGTCAAAACTTTCCAGGTATTAGGAAATCCAGGAACTTGCATTGGGAAGCATGGTAAAGTGCATTTAATCAGAGATTATTGGATGAGTGAGTGCTTTGCAAATCTTATAAATGTAAATGGTTATCAAACCACCTAGATGAAAAGAGAAAACAAGAAAAGATTTGGGTAAACAAATCCTACACCTGGCAAAGAAGGACAGAATAATTATGGGGGGACTTCAATGATTTGGACATCTGCTGGAGCTTTCTCTCTGCCAAAAGCAGAGCAGCCAATGAATTTGTGACTAGCCATCATAATAACTTCATTATTTAGTGGGTCTCTCAAAGAGAACTATTGTTCTTGATTCTGATCAACGAGGAGAGAAACTGCGGTGAAAGTGACCACTCCATTTTAAAATTTAAAATACAAAGGAAAAGAAAGCTGGTCCTAAGTTTGGGGATTTGGTCAAAGAATAGGCCAGGTGATGTAATATGGAAAAAGATGTGAAGTCATAAGCCCTGGATTTGAATACCTTGCTTCTAAAGAGACAGATGTAGAGACATCTACCAATTTAGATTTTTAGGACACAAAGGAGTTGGAGGGGCAGCCAGGGGGTGCCATAGTGAATAGAAACTGGGTCTAGAGTCAGCTACTCACCAGCTGTATGATCCTGGGCAAGTCACTTCACCCTGCCTGCCTCAGTTTCCTTGTCTGTAAGTGAACTGGATAAGGAAAGGGTAAATAGCTCCAGCATATCACTGCCAAGAAAACCCCCAAATGGGATCAGGAAGAAGCAAACACAACTGAATGTGACTGAAACTGTGACAAGAGAAAGATGTGGGTTTTTTCTGACCATGTCCCCAGACAAAAATGAAAAACTTTTCCAAACCCTGCAGACCAGGTGATGGTGACACTAATGGGGCACACTAATGGATTGTGAGCCCACCATGGATCCACAGTGTGACAAGAAATCTAATAACTATAATGAATTTTGAGATTCATTGAGAAACATTGTTTCTAAAATGAGGGAGGTCCTCATATCAGTAGTATGACGTAGTCACTGATCAATCAACAAACATTTCTTGAGTGCCTATTGTTAGGTACTATTCTGTACCTAACAATATAAAGACTAACATAGTTCCTGACTTCAGGGGGCTTATGTTCTACTGGGGGGGATTCGACAGGCAACAGATCAGTTAGTGTTTTTTAGGTTTTATTGCTATGTTTGGTTTTTATATTACAAATATTTACAACTTCCTTCCCCTCTGTGAGAGTTCTTTTATCATAAAAGAAAACATTTGTGGAGTATAGGCAACATTTCACATCTGCAGCATCCCTCTGCTTCTGTTTTTTAATTCTTTAACAGAAATCTGTTTTCTTTCCTTCTTGCCATATATACAGCAATTTGAAGGAAAACTCTAATAGGTAAGGGAAATCAAAAGGGAACTCTTGAAGGAGGAGACACCTCAGGAGATCCAAGAGGCCGAGCTAAAGAAGAGTGTTCCAGGGGGGAGAGACAGCCTATGCAAAGATGTGGAGGTGGGTAATGGGATATCATGTAACAGCAAAGAGACTAGTTTTACTGAAGCAAAAAATTCACATATGAAAGAACTTTATCAGGCTAGAAAGATAGGCTGGAGCCAGATTGGAACAAGTTTTTAATGCTAAATAACACACATACCCTTAGAGAAAAGTAGCACAACAATACACATGATGTGTATGTATCTATATATACACACACACATATAAACACATGCACATACATGTGTTTATATCTAAGTGTATTTGTGTATATACATATCTATCTATGCATCCATCCATCCTATTTTTTCCTAAAGGCATTAAGGAATCATGAATTTCTCCAGCAGAGGAGTCATCTCAGCCCTGTGCTTTAGAGATCTCCATTTGATAGTAGTACAGAGGATGGATTGAAGAAGGCACTGGAGGGAGTGACCAATTAGGAGGAGATTGCTGTAGTCCAGGTGAGAGATGAGAGTCCTGCAAGAAAGTGATCGGTGCAAGAGAAAAAGAGCTGGAATCAACAAGACCTGGTGCCTGGATCGGTATGATGAGTGGGTTAGAATGAAGAGTCTTGGATTGCTCCCAGGTTGCCTGAAAGAATATTCAGTGACATCTTCAACAGAACATATCATCTCGGGTTACGTATAGAGCTACACTGGGAACATGGAAAGGGTTGTCCCAAGCTCCTTCTGATCAGACAGCAGAGGACTGTTGTATTCACCTGTGAGTCCTGCCTTTGGGAAGGACATTGATATAAGCTAGAGAGTATCTGGAGGAGGTAACCAAGATTCTGGAAGCCCTTGAAGACATGTTGAGTGAAGATTGGCTAATGGGATGTTTGACCTGGAGAATAGAAGCCTTGGGAGAGAATATAAGAGCTGTTGCCAAGTATTATAAAGGTACTTCACGGAGAAGGGATATTCAGTGTTTTCTGCTTGGCTGTGAAGACAGAGTCAGAAACAATGGATCAAGTTTCTAAAAAGACAGATTTTGATTTGACTTAAGGGAAAAAAGCCCTAATGATTAGAGATGAATGGGCTGCCTCAGAAAGGACTGTGTCCCCTCCAATGGAGTCCTTCCCAAGAAAACTCTGCAACCCCTAACCTGATATGTTGTAATGCATTAGAGTGAAATCCCTTCCAACACTAAGATTTTGTGAGGTTGCCAAGAGGTAGATTGAGGCTCAATGTTGGGAAACATTTGCTAACAGAACTTTCAAAACTGGACTGAGCCCCAATGTCAGGTTTTTCCCCTGCCCACTTCCTGAAGGACTCTCACCAAAGAGGGGGTGACTCCTTTGAGGAACTCATAAGATCATAGACTTAGAGTTAGAAACATTAGAAACTTTATGGTCCAAATCCTTAGGATGAGGAAACTGAGGCTCAAAAAGTGAGGGATTCCTCCACTGTCTCACAAGATGTACACCTAGACAGAATTTGAGCTCCAGTCTTCCTGACTCTAATTCTAGCACTCTAGTCCCTACAACAGGATATCTCTCTATAGAGATAGTTTCTATTCAGGAAATCACCTGGTGAGGGATGACCCATAAAAACCCTTCCTACCATGAGATTGGGGATTACAGGATTCATCAGTATGTCCTAGTTTGCTCTACCTCCAGCACCATCTGGTCGAGTCCTTCATCCTGTCCCTTTCATCTTGGTACTAAGCTCTGATTGTCCAAATCCTGCATTTTAAAGGATTGTGTCTGTGCTCTCAAAGGAGGAAAAAGCAAATTTAATCAGGTTTTGCATAATCTGAGGATTTGGGTGCTTTTTCACCATGTTTCCCAGAGCTAGAGGTTCCCAAACAGTTTATCAAGAAGCTCAGTATTCAGATGAAAGTCTCAGAGCTATTATTCTATTGGGGTCCTTGGGGTTCCCTTTCTGCATCTCTTTTGACAGGAAGAACAGAGAAGGTTCTTTCCCCCATTTTCAGAGATGCAGCTTTCCTTCTCCCCCCCCCATGACCCACTTAAATCCCTAAAAGTCCCTGACCTTGAATCCAAAGAAGTGTTTCAGGCAGGCTCAGGAAATGTGTTTGAGAGGAGAATTGCTCTGCCTTGGGCTCACCCCGACTTCCATTTTGTTCAGAACACCCTGGGAATTTTCTCGGTTTCCCTTCTAATTTGAATTATCTTTTCTAAATTCCACACCCTTTACTTGGACATTTCCCGAGAACTCAAGAGATGAGATTTGAGCAATTTTTTACTGTGGGAGGAACCCTGAGCCCAGTGACCGAGATTCTCCCAGGGAACAATTGTGAATAGTGATGGGAGAGCACAATTGGAACTGCTGAGTGTCGAGCTCCAGGAAGGGAGTAATGAGGAAGGACCCCATGATGTTGGCAAACTGCCGCTGTTCCTTCGGGTGCAGCGCCAGAGTCAGAATTGGGGAAACCTTGATTTGAATCCTGCTTTTCATGTCTTGCTAAATACAGAATTCAAATACTGCCTTTTCTCAGCTTCAGTTACTGCAGCAGTAAAATCAAATGTTGGTTTAGGACCAGCAAGAAAGGGACCTTAGAAGCCAACTTGGGCATTTTACAGGTGAGGAAATTGAGATCACACAGGCAGTAAGGGCCAGGGGCAAGATCAAAGGGCCAGTCCTCTCACTTCGTGGGCAGTGTATTCTGTGCTGGACCATCCTGTGCTTCTTTCTGCTTAACATCTTTTTATCTCATCTTTAAGGACTCCACTGTTCCACACCTCTCCTCCTAATAGGCCTTGACCGGAGCCACCTGGCAGGAGGGTAAGGCCTTTGGGAGTTGCCAGGCAACAAACACAGACTTTGGGGTCCCTTTCCAGGGAGTTAGCAGTGTCAACAAAAAATAACAAAGTGCTATGTAATCATATGAAAAGTATATTTTAAAAAATATTTTCAAATGGAAAACAATTATTCTTTCATTTTACTTATAAGCTGGTTTTAACATTTTAATGACTATTTAAAACTTGAAGTTTATAAATGTTATTAATACAGTTCCAGTTTTGTTTTTAGAACATAACCACTTTTAAGAATTGTAAAAGAAAAACTGGATTTATAACGTACAAACATAGTAGCAATTGTAAGTTGAATGAAACTAACAAATATACAAAGAAGGAATTTCAGAAAAGGTCACCATCACTTAATGAAATAATATTAACAAAATCATGTAGTTTTCTAATAACACAAAATTATAACCTTAAGTATCCACTATGACAATACAAAGAGAAAGAGAAAGGGGAAATTATCTTTTAAAAATTATTTCCTTATGCTTTATGTAAAGTCATAAAATGTTTGATTCATTTATCCAATGATTTAATTACCAGGTGGTGGTTGATGCAGATATATTTCTGTGCTCTTATTAGTGTCACTCTCCATCCACCAACACAGATCACCATTCTTCTCAATTTCTTGGATTCCTGTCCGTGGCCTCTCACAAGTCATTCATAGAGGATATAGCCCTAAGACGAGACTTCTCTCAAAATCTTCTAATATTTCGGAGTGCTACATCGGGGCGATCCATCTCTTATCCCCCCTGCTGCTGTTCAATTCATCCCATCCCTTTGTCAGTCGTCTGTGTCAGGAATTGAGGCCTTGGTCATCTTTGTTCAAGTGCTACAACATGCACGTGCCCTCCTTTGCCCTGTGGTTCACCTATCAGGTGGATCCTGCCAAGCTGGTGGCATTCTCTGATTTGCCACTGCACAGTAGGACTAGGAGAATGTGAAAGCCAAAATAATAAACTCCGGCAGGAGAGAAAAGCTTGGACTCATTGGAAAAGTTGCAGAGTTTTCCAAATTTAGAGTGTTCTCTTCTTCCTGTTCTATGCTGGACTGCCCACGAAACTCTACATCCTCATCTCAGCTTCTCTTAAACAAAATCTGCAGAGATTAAGCTTGGATAGGGGAAGAGTTCTTAGCAGTTCAGCCAGAATGTGAACATTATATCAGAAATAAGTAGAGTCCAAGGTCAGCCCAAGGTCATTCCTTAGGAAAGGCTGCAAAGTGGTCTTGCTGATTCTGGCTCAAGCATCTGCTACCCTAGGAATCCTCCAAGGGTAGGGAAGGATTGGTGATCGTACAGACCCAACAGGTAGCATTCGTTCACTCTTGAGCCTACTTTGGCCATGCTACACTTAGGGCACAGACATGATCCTGCAGCGTGTGGAAGCTTGGGGATGCCAGGCATGTGCCATTCTTAGACTTAGTCCCCAAGTCCCCAGATTGTTGGTTCCAAACACTAACCCCACAGTAGTAGGAGCAGTGGCAGCGGCCGCTGCAGCCATTTAATATTGGAGAAATCTTTAGAAAGACACCGATCGAAACCCACCCCAGTGACATAATCCAAAGAAACGCTAAAAAAGGGGGGGGCAAATATAAAAATGACTTCATGCTTTGTTCAGAAAATTAGATAACTTAAATTAATAGTTGCAGTATTATATTTCTATGTAAATGTTAAAGCTTAATGCTGTTATTCTTGTTTTTCATCTTTTATACTTTAAGGAATGATCATAGAACTAGGGAATGAATTCAGATGCCGTTTGGTTTGACCCTTTACGGAGGAGGAAACTGAGGCAAAAGGAGGTTCACAGGAGCAGTGGTAAGTGGCGGGTCAGGGGGACCTGTAAGGCCCGTGTTTTCCCCCTTGACCTCAATGCTGGAGAAAGGCCAGAGTGGCCGAGGAGGTGGAGAGCCGGGATTGGAGCCAGGAAGAAGGGGATCGGGTCCTGCCGGGACTGGCCACCTCTCAGCAGCTCCAGAAGTAAGTCTATTAGTGTCTGAGGAGCTGCTGGCCTGACTTAATGGAGGGAGTTCCTTTTTACCAATATCCCTATAATTTAAGAATGCATTTTGTCGGGGCAGCCGGTAGGCACAGTGTACAGAGCATCGGCCTTAGAATCAGGAGGACTTGAATTCAAATCCAGCCTTAGACCCTCGCTAGGTGACCCTGAGCATGTCACTTAGTCCTAATTGCCTCCAAAAGAAGAAAAAATGCATCTTGTCCAAAAGGAAATTTCAAATGGCATCTTCCAACAGGTGAACATCGTTCGACTCCTTCAGGGAAGTTATTTCTGGTCGTTTAGGTTTCACTTAACTAACACACAGGCAATAAATCAGGGTTTCAAGGCAATACATTTATTGTACAATGTGCATGTGCAGAGTCATTCACCGGAAAAGCTACTAGCTTTCCCTTTGGAAAAAAGGTGACCACTGTCTCTGGTGTGGAAAATCCGGAAGAAATCAGCAGAGATCTTGGAACAGAGGACGTAGAAAAGCCCCGGAAGTGATCCCGGTTTGTCGGACAGGAGTCAGGCCGTGGGGCACGGCCACCCCGAGCAGAACGGCTCCCTCCGCCCTTCAGATCTCAGAAATGAAGCTGGGTCAGAGGGTGCTCTTTGAGGAGGCCCAGGCCCTCCCTGGCCGTAACAGGGGATGGAGCTCCCGGTGTGTTGTGGGATGGGGTCACAAAGCAAGCACTCCCCGGACCCCGTGGCTCAGGCACTCCATGCGGGTGTTCTGGGGCCGCAGCCCATGAGTGGGTTTGGTCATCTGTGAACAGATATCCCGGGCCGGCAAAGCCAGGGATAACCCCAGCAGCCAGAGCATGCACTGGCGCCCCTGGCAACCGAAGCCCGCTGATCTCCTGGCCCCCTCGGCCCTCTCACCGCCCTCGGAGTGGGCGGCCGGGGGTCACACGTGCAGGATAGGGGCAGGGGAGGCCTGGAAGACAGCCGAAGGGTTCGGCGAGAACTTTCTCCTTCCTTCGGGGACCTGCAAAACAAGGCACCCACGCGCGTCAGCGGCCCCGGCGCCCAGCCCATGAGGAAAGCCCCCCTCCCCGATTCAGCTGTGCGGCTGGGGTGCTGCTGCTCACCCTTTCGGGGCTTCTCCCCCATGCCGGCCCTGCAGGCACCTGGGCTTGGCCTTTCTGGAGGGGCTCCTCCACAACCAGCCCGATCGCCGCCCGCCGCCCGTCCCCCTCCACCCCCCAGTCTCGGGCCCCTCTCCGTGGGGCGTCTTCAGGTCCTGGCTCCCAGGCACGCGCCCTTCACGGGGTTGGCAGAGCCGGGGTGGGGGTGGTCTCTGAGCTCGGGGGCGGGGCACAGATGGGAGCCCCGCCCCCCGGGGGGGGCCACTTGCCTTGAAGTCGGCGCGGTAGCTGCTCTCGCTCACAGTGTAGTCGGTCACGATGACAGAGGTCGCTTTGGTCTTGATGGGTCTGGGAGGTCTGGTGGCGGGCCAGGGCCGGTACTCCTGTCTGGGGCACAGAGCAGAACCGCGCGGTCATGTGGAGACCCCGAGCCACGGCAAGGGGTGGGGAGGGGGGGGGCGGCCGCGGCCGCCATGCTGCCCGTGCTGGGAGCGCGCTCGCTCCCGGGGGAGAACCGAGGCTCCGTGGGTCTGATCTGTGAAATGGGTGCCAAAGAGCGCCCGCCTCCCTGTGAGGACAAGAGTGAGCTAACACAAGCGCTACCTGCTATGGGTTTTCTGTAACCTCCCGGGGTCTTTCCCTCTCATCTAGGATCCTCTTCTGTTCTATATTGTGTTCACCCTGATAACAGCTAGGGAAAACAGCTGGAGTTTGTCTTTGCACAGCTCTGCTCCTGTTATTTCACTCGCTCCTCATGATAACCCATAAAAACTCCATTTTACAGGTGAGGAAACTGAGGCTCAGAGACATTCACCACCTTACTCAGGGTCAAAAAGGGCAGAATTGGAACTCAAACCTTCCCAACTCCAAGTCAGGCACCATGTCATGGCGTTAGGCAGGGGGACCAGGGCAAGGCGAGCTCGGCCCACTCAGCGCTCTCCAGGCCCCCTTTTTACTCCCAGTGATTAATGCTGCGAGGTCAGAACGACCCCCCAGACAACTGGGGCCACGCGGCAAAGTGAGCAGGGGAGAAGGGCTCCAGCCCTTGGGGGCTAGGGCTTGGGACGCCTCAGGACGGGTTCTGACTCTTCTTCCAATGGTTACATGACCGTGTGTGTGTGTGTGTGTGTGTGTGTGAGATCTCCTCCCCACTCGGCCCCTCTGGCGGGCCCCCTGGCCTGAAGCTGCTCTCCCCAGAGTGACCCTCCCCCTTCTTGACTTGTCTGAGCCAGACTGTCCATTCTCTCCTCCTACTGGATGTTGGCTCTATTCCCATCTGCTTTCCTGGATCATCTACTATGTGTCTTCTAATAATCATACTCTGTGATTATGATAAGGAGGCCTGAGATGTGCTTTGCATAAATTATCTTTTGTTGTTTTTTTGATGGCTCTCGGGGAGAGGGATGCTGGGGAAAACTTGGGTAATGGAAAAGGCAAAAGCCATAAGTGAAACCGTCTTTTATTTAAAGTGAATTGATGTCAATTGGTTGGATGCTATTAGGGCGTTAATGACTGGTGATTGCTATTGGGGTGCATGCTAGAACAGGGGGCTTAAGCTGATGCCCCTCAGGGGTACTCCTAGAGCCAGAGGGGAGACCTGAGCAGCTACCCTCTGGGAACTCCCCCCCACTAGTGCCTGCTTGGGTTAGGAGAGGAAATCCAGAGACCTTCCATAGGAAAGCCGTGTGCAATGACTATCACGGCCATATGAGAAGAATCACAAGGAAATCTGTGAACCTTCTGTGCTGAGAATCAACAAGCCTGGCCCCAGGAGGAGCGGGCCCCCGGCAGAAGTGGGGGGTTATGGGGGAGGAAGTCTGGACACCGTCACTCTTGGTTGATGTACTGGTTAGTTTTGCTGAAATCTTTTTTTTTTCCCCATTGTTAATTCTTTGTGACAAAGGATGGCTCTCATAGGGGAATGGGAATATTTGGAAACGGAAGTGATGTTAAAAATGAGACCAAAAAGCATTTTTAAAGGGGAAAGAAAAACAGCAATCAACAAAAATAAATTAACCAGGAGCCCATGAGCTCCTTATGGATCCCCAGGGGGGGCTCAAGAGCAGTATTAATTAATAGAGGAGGGTGTTCTGCCCCATTGAGCCTGCATCTTCAAGGACTTGAAAGGCTGGAGATGAAACTTGGCCCCCGGGCCCTAGAGCACAGCCTCACAAGCAGGAGGAGGAAGCTCCTTGGAGGCAGTCAATGGTTAAATGAATAGGAAGCATTTAGGAAACACTGGGAAGACCTGGCTCTAGGTCCTGCCTCCAAGGCTGAGCCTCGTGACCCTGGGCAAGACACAAGCCCTTGTGGATTCAGGAGTCCCTCTAAGGCTATCAGTGGCAGAGAAGGTGCTGACCTTGGTTGATAAAAGGACCTTTCTCAGCCCATCACATATCTGGTCCCTAACCCACTATGTGCCAAGGACTAGGGATAAAGAGAAAGGAAGAAGCTCCTGCTGTCAGAGGCCATATGGCCCATAAGCACTGAAGAGGGGGGAGTGAGCTGAGGGGTGGAAGTGGCCCAAGGATTCAGCAGGGTGGGATTTGGAGGGGGGCATTCATAGGTGAGGGAGGGGCAGGGGAAACTCCCCATTTGGTACCAGTCCTAGTTGGCCCGGTCTTGGTGGATCTCTTCCCCTGCTCCCCAGCCCTCCATGGACCATCTGGGATGGATGAGGGAAGATAAAGCAGGATGAGCTGACCCAGGAAGCAGCATGGGGTACATCAGCCATGGTATTTGGCCACAATAGCTTGAGGTATCAGGGCAAGATGGAAGTGCTTGGCTGATTGCTGCAAATGCGTGCTGTCTGGCGCTTGCCACAGAAATCTGGGCTGGACATGGGGACTGAGGAATCCTCTGCAAAGGTGGCAATGGAAGTCTCCCAAAGGGAGAGAGGGAGGGAGAAAAAAGGGGGGCCTTGGGATTGAATCATGGAGGGTACCTTCATTCCAGGAGGAGGAGGAGAAGGAAGAAATTCCCACAGGAAGCAAGGAACTGCAGAAGAGATCAAGAAACCAAAGGAGGTGGGCAGACAAGGAAACTGAGGGCCAAGAAAAAGCCAAAGGATTTGGCATTTGGGGGGTCCCTGGTGACTCCTGAGCAGGGCTTCAATCTGGAAGCCAGATTTTGAGGGACTGAGGAATGATCCCCCGATATCTCTGGGCTTCAACTGTAAAACAAGGAATTGGGTGGGCTGTTTGGCTCCCCAGGGTGCTCTCCAGCTCCACATCTGGGAGCCTTTGGCCTGGCTGTGAAAAATGCCACAAACACCTGAATCGCATCAATTTCAATTGATGAGATTCTAAAGTCCTACTATGTGCTAGGTACCGAGCTGCACTGTGGATTATCTGTGAGACTGTATGCCCTTGGAAGGCAGGATCTCACCTCCAACATCTGGGAGGCCATGCCCAAGAGCTGTATAGATAGGGTGGCTGCAGGCTGCATCACTAGAAGGTCCTCCAAATCGAGCTCACAGCACAGCCTTGCTCTGAAGGCAAAGCCTTTATTTCAGCTTTGTATTCCCAGCACAGGACCCGGCACAAATGGGTTCTTAATAAATCCTAATTGCTAATTAGTGCAGCCAGGTGATCCAGTGGGCAGTGCTGAGTCTGGACTGAGGAAGACAACTTCCTAAATTCTAATCTGGCCTCAGACACTTCCTAGCTGTGTGACCCTGAGCAAGCCATTAACCTATTTGCCTCAGTTTCCTCCTCTGTAAAATAAGCTGGAGAAGGAAATAGCAAACCATGTCAGTATTTCTGCCAAGAAAACTGATGAACAACCACCACCAACACAATGATGTTTGCTGAATTAAATTGTACCTAGCAGGGCATGCAGGTGGCTGGGCCATTCGATAAATAAAGACAGGCACAGGGGCCTCTAGGTGGTGCAGGGGATAGAGCACCAGCCCTGAAGTCAGGAGATCCTGAGTTCAAATTGGGTCTCAGACACTTAACACTTCCTAGCTGTGTGACCCTGGACAAGTCACTTAACCCCAATTGCCTCAGGGAAAATAAATACGTAAAATAAAGACAGGCAAAGAGACAAGAGTGACCTGTCCTTACCTCCTAGAAAATGTAGGGGTTTGTGCTCTCGTCTCTCTCCATGGTACTGACCACCAGGCAGAGGATACAGCTCTCCCCTCCCAGCAAGACTGTGGACCTCCACTCTCCACAGCCCACCTAAGCCTCAATGTGTCCCTTTTGTGAATAGCGCCACAATTTTATTTCCCACCGCCTCCATCCACAGCACATATGGTAGATGCTGTTCTCAGGAACAGTTGGAGCAAAAGGGACCCTTGTATTCAAGAGAATGGAGAGTCAGTCCCTTAAACAAAGAGCTGGTGGGTGTCAGAAGGGCTCACTGAGGTAAGCAAGGGACAGTTGGGACTCTGGCTCAAACAAGGAACAGGAGCAGGCAGGGATATAATATAGCTGGAATACACTCCCCTGAGTTTGGGACTCCAAGAATTCAGATCCTACCCATAGAACACTCAAGGATACCCCGAGGGCAGAAACCATTTCTTTTTCTTTTTCTTCCAGTGCCTGACACATGTAGAAGCTTTATGAATGCTTGTTGGATAAATATATAATCCAGGGTCGTTCTGGCACACAGTAAGCACTCAATAAATGACTTATCTTTGGCAAATCTGCCCAACTCATGCCTATTTCCTTCCTCATTATATAGATAATAGAGTGAAGAGGAGAGAGAGAAGAAAAAAGGGGGGAGGGAAGGAGAGAGAGGGGGAGAGGAAGAGGGAGAGGGAGGACAGGAGAAAGTAGGGGGAGAGACAGAGAAGTAAAGGAATGAGACAGAGACAAAGATGGAGAGAGGAGGAGAGAAGAGAGAAGGGAGACAGAGAGAGACTGAAGAAAAAAGATGGGAGAGGGAATGAAAGACAGGAGGGAGGGGAAAGGAGAAGGAAAGAAGGGGAAAAGGAAAAAAGGAAGAGGGGAAGAAGGGAGAGAGGTAGGGAGGGAAGAAAGGGAGGAAGGAAGAAGGAAGGAAGGAAAGAAAGAAGGGAGAGGAAGGAAGGAAGGAAGGGAGGGAAGGAAAGAAATACGTGATTTAAGGCAATGTGGCTTGGCCAAGCCATGGGCGGGCCCGGGTTCTGGACCCGGGTTCTAGGTCCGGCTGTTTAAGCTTTCTGCAGAGAGCTCCTCTCAGATCTGCCACTTCCGACACATCTTTTGAAATCTTTTAGAGTCCAAATTCGAAGTCGCAATTTAATCCCAGCAGGACAAAAACTTATTTCTGCAGAACAGAGAATGTGTGTGTATGAGTGTATGTGTGTGTGTGAGCAGCCCGGGCTACCCTTCGGGAGCGGGGAGGCGCACCCCCTCTCCCCGAGCTCAGCAGAAGCCGGCAGCACCCCGGGGGTCCCCGTGGCGCAGAGGCCAGAGCCCTGTGGTGTAAGATTTCAACCCCCATTACAGGAAAGCTCTGCACTTAATTAAAAGGCGGGAGGGGGCAGCCATGACTGAACAATTGGCTCCGGGTTGGCGCTTTTTAAGAGACCGGAGCGTGGGGGGGGGGGGGGGGGGGGACAGGCCAGACCTGCGATTTCTTTGCCATGTGAGAAAAGTCCCTCCACCAGTGCAGACAGCCACCCAGAACGCGCCTTAGTGGTGAGAGTTGCCCGGGGAGATGCGGGAGGCGCCTGCCCGCTAGCCCCGGTCAGAGGCAGGGCTCGAACCCAAGTTCTGACTCCAGGCAGGTTTCTGCCCCCTAGTCCGCTCTGCCGGGGGGAGGGGAAGGGTCCCGGACTCGATGTGACCCCAAGGGGCTAGCCAAGAACCGCTGCAGTGGCCCCGAGCCGAGGCGAGGGCGGGAGGGGCGCCGGGACCCCGGGGTCCGGAAGCCCGGCAAAGGCTCGAGGAGCCCCCGGCGATCGCCGCGGGGCAGGGCTCGGCCGGGCCGAGGGGCTCGATTCATCCTGCTGGATCTGGGGGGTAGGAGGGACATTGAAGGAGGCGGATTTCGGGAGGGGGTGAGGAGGGACCGAGCCCCTCATCCCCGGCCGGAGGCGGCCGCGGGGCTCGCCGCCGGGACGGGGGAAGGCGTTCCCGAGGCTGGAAGTTCTCCCACGGGCGGGCGGTCCCGGCCGCGGAACTTAGGAAGCTCGGGCTGCATGTGCCCAGGACCCCTCCAGCCCGGGGAGGGGGGCAGGCGGGGGCGAGGACGCAGCCGTCGCTCCGGGGCTCTCCCACCCTCCAGGGGAGCCTTCCCCCTCTGCACCGCCCCCGAGTACCTGTAGGACGTGGTGACCGGCAGGGGGGCGGCGTCGGCGGGGGCGCGGAGCCTCAGGAAGCGGGGGTCCCCGTCGCCGGCCTCGAGCGCGTTGCCCCCTGGAAGCACATAGACGCTGGGGGCCCCCGCGGGCTCCCTGTCTCGCTCCCGGCGGCCCCCCCCGGGGGCGGGCCGGGGCCTGGGGTTG